>CM062818.1:2031006382-2031248890 GCA_031772625.1 Pinus tabuliformis | reverse complement strand
AAAATGTGCTGGCACTCCTCAACCCCTTTACAACTTGTGCATAGTGATTTATGTGGTCCAATTCCAATTGTTTCATTTCTCTGGCTACAAGTATTTCTTAACTTTCATTGATGATTTTCTCCAGATGCACTTGGGTATACTTCTTAAAAACTCAAATTGAAGTCTTTAAACATGTTCTGGGCCTTTAAGGCCTTTGTTGAGAAACAATCTTGACATCAAATTCTTAAGCTAAGATCTAATAATGGCAGAGATATAGTTAACAACAAATTTCATCAAATTTTGCACTAAGATAGAATTCAATTGCAACATATTGTTCCATATACTCCACAACAAAATGTTGTAGCTGAAAGGAAGAATCGCACCTTAAAGGAAATGGTTAATTGTATGCTTCAATCTAAATGACTTAGTCTTAATTTTTTGGCAGAAGCAATTAACTATGCAAATTACATAGTAAATTGCACTCCTACTAAGTTTTAAGAATATCACTCCAGAAGAAGCATGGAGCTTAATTAAACCAGATGTAAGTCACTTTCGTGTTTTTGGAAGTGAAGCATGGGCCCATATTCCAGATGAGAAACATAAAGCCTTAGAACCTAAGAGTGAAAAATGTATTTTTCTTGGATATTTGAAGATGTCAAAGGATATAAAATTCTTCAACCTAAATCCAAAAATGTTATCATTAGAAGAGATGTAAAGTTGTTGAAAATATATTGGCCTACGAGAGTAGTTCGGCAGATGTGCCACCTCTTTCTATCCCTTCTACTTTTGAAAATATTCCTTCTTCACATGATGACAGCAAGGATGACAATCCTGCCCCACCTTCTCGCTATCCTCCTTCAACTCCTTAGCTTCCAAAATGGGTTTGTACTACTCGAGATGTAGCAGGCTCTTGCAGGTGATCCTACAAATCAACGTCGTACACGTTCTCAATTCGATAGAGCCTCTTCTTTACTAGCTCAAGCTTCAGCGAATTATGATTGTGACACCTTTGCAAAAGCTTTAGGCCATCCAAATTGGGACGCACTATAAATGAAGAATATCGTTCACTATTAGCAAATGATACATGACCTTGTTCCTCTTCCAAAGTGAAAAAAACTTGTTAGATTGAAAATGGGTTTACAGAACCAAGTTTGGACGAGATGGAAAAGTTAATAAACATAAATATTGCCTTGTTGCTAAGGGTTTTTTAACAAGTTGAAGGCATTGAATATACTGAAACTTTCTCCCCTATTGCAAAAATGAACTCTATCTACCTTGTTCTTTCCCTTGTTGCCTCTTTCAAATGGGAAGTCCATCAAATGGATGTTAAATCTGCCTTCCTGCATGGGGACTTGCATGAAGAAATCTATATGGAACAACCTCTTGGCTTTATCCAAACAGACTCCAGCCTTGTATGTCAGCTTAAGAAATCCCTTTATGGTCTCAAGAAAGCCCCTCGGGCTTGGTATGCCAAAATGGATAGCTTTCTTTTAGGTATTGGCTTTTCTAGGTGTCATTCTAACAATACTGTCTACACCAAGAAAGTGGGTAAGTCTCTCATCATTCTTGTTATTTAAGTTGATGATCTTATCCTTACTAGAAGTGATCCCAACCTTATAAACCATGTGAAGTCCAACCTTAAAAAGCAGTTTGAAATGACAGACTTAGGACACTTGCATTATTTTCTTGGTCTTCAAGTCTTGCAATCCAAAGAAGGTATTTCTCTTTCCCAACCCAAGTATGCCTATGATCTTCTACGCCACTTTCACATGGAGAGACTGTAAGCCAGACCCTTCTCCCTTTCAGTCTGGAGCCAAACTTTCAGTCACTTGTACTTCCCCTTAAGTTGATGCAACCTTATACCATCATCTTGTTGGAAAATTTTTGTATCTGACCCATACCCGTCCCAAGTGGTTGAGTAATATTTTTTAAATGTTGTAAACGGTTTTGCCTAATTCTAGAATACGTAAAGTACTGTGTAAATATTTAATATAATTAATATGTAGAAATATTATGTAAATATTTAATAAAGTATCTCTAGAACATATTTTATAGTCACTTTTATAAAACATAAATTGTAAAATATAATGAACATATTTTATAGATCACTTTTATAAAACATAAAATTGTAAAATATGAGTTTGTAATTAATAAGTTTATATATATATAATATATAATATTTTGAAATGCATTCATAATGTATTAGGAATGTTTATGATATTTTGTATTATAAATCTAACCTAAACTTTATCATAGAACAAATGTTTCAAGTTACAAAAACACTTGCAAAATTGGACCTCGTTGAGCATCATCCATGTGTTTAGAATATTAATATATTATTTTTAATTCTACTTTGCAAGTGTTTAAACAATTATATATTAATTATTATTTTTAATGCTATTCATAATGTATTAGAATGTTTATGATATTTTGTATTATAAATCTAACCTAAACTTTATCATAGACAAATGTTTCAAGTTACAAAACACTTGCAAAATTGGACCTCGTTAGCATCATCCATGTGTTTAGAACAATTATATATTACACATTATTTTTAATTCCTAGGTTTGCAAGTGTTTAGAACAATTAATTTATTTATTATTTTTAATTCCTAGGTTTGCAAGGTTTTAGATTTTCATTAGTTGGTTTTTGGATAATTAATTAATATTGGATATTTATATATGTAATGAAAATATAGGAAGTGATCACAAATTAAGGAAGTGAAGACAAGAGTGGCCATGGTACGTGGTACCATCAATGGTAGTTATGGTATCAAAGTATTCAAGCATATTGAATTATTTTTTATATAAAAAATATAATATTTTAATAATATTAAATTTATTTTTATATAAAAATTTAATAATTTAAAAATATATTTTTAAAAGATATTTTATTATTTATATTAAAAATAGAAAATGAAAAAATAAAATTTATAAAATATTTAATTTAATTTAATTAGTATAGTTGTATAAATTAAATTATATATTTGGTAAATGTAGTTTTAAGTTTTAAGGGATAGCTCTTCTCGTTAAGTACCTCTCTTATGGGAGGTTATGGTGCTAAATCTCCTAGCTTCCCTTGCGTTAGGCTTTGTTTGTTTGGCCGATAGGTAGATTTTTTCGGGTTGATCTATCTCGATTTTCTAGTGGATGTAGTGGTCGTTGTGAATCACCCTAAAAGAATAGTAAATATGGAAAAGTATCAATTCATAGTAAATATCAAACACTTAGTTCATCATACATTTTAAGTTGCTCAAATGTCAAAAAAAACAAAAGAAAGAATTAAATTGTAACTTTATTTTAAAAAAAAATATTATTATTATTCAAACTAATTAATACATAAGTTAAAATATATACATTTTAGAAAAACATGCAATAAGATTCTTAACTATAGATATTCACCCCCACTTTATGATGAATATTTTTAATTTGTAAATAGACTTTCTTACAATATCACCCCATGTTATCATGGAGATTTTTAATTTGTAAATAAACTTTTCTTACAATATCATGGTGAATATCGTTGCTTATCAATACCACATGCCCAAAAGATCATAGTTTATTTTATATGACACTTGTTCATACGAAATTTTTTAAAATTAATGGATTTAGTTAAAAAGGTCAAAAAGACATAAACTACTTGGAAATAAATCTCAATCTTTGATTGTGTATAAGATTAAAAATATTTTATAAAAATTAAATCCCTATTTTCCACCAAATAATTATTGATAATTAAATTAATTTTGTGTATACTATTAAAAATATTTTAAAATATTTTATAAAGGTTAAATCCCTACCATCCACCTAATAATTATTGATAACTAAATTAAAATCATAAAACTTCTACATAGGCATCACCACGGTTAATGGATCCCTGAAGCCAGTTAAGGACATGTCGCGAAACACATAAGGAGTGTTGGACTATCCAGTGCCTAACAATATCTCCCCCAACGCGAACCAGGGGTGTTTTGAACACAGACCTTTGGCTCTAATACCATTTGTTGGAATCACAATTGTCATCGCACCAAAAACTAGTAGATGTTAGTAAACAAATACATCACCTTGCACCCCAAACCAATAGGTGTTAGTAAAGAAACACATCACCAGAGTTAACGGATTTCGAGAGTGCAAGTCGCGATACACACGAGATCCCTAGATTATCCAATGTCCAACATAATGCTCATGTCTTTATAAATGGAAGTTTAATTGAAGTAGAAGTGACAAAAAATTACTTCCACTATATCAAAGTCATGGTATAAGTAACTAATGGCATAGAGATTATATAAGTAAGCTTAATGTGAGGCGTAGTCCAAGTGAAGTAGTTCTATGCTCCAAGTCATAGGTGAAACACATCAGTGCCGCAAGCTCGAGGTATCATAATGTGCCCAAAAAGTGCATTGTGACACTAGGAGACTTTAAAGTTGAAAGAGACTCTCCTATAAAGATGAATATTAAACACTATTCACTATGTCAATCATTGATACACTACTTTTACATTTTGTCCAAACCAATCATTAACATACTATATTTACATTCTTATTCTCTTGAATAAGAATAAAATCACATTGGTTAAACTAACATAGATACGGATCTAACATGAGTCGAGAGGATCAAATTTCTTCAACTACAAACTAAATTTTTAAACCATAAAAAAACTTATTTTTATATTTTAACAATTTTTTTCTATATAGATATATTATAAAGTTGATATACACATAAATCAGTTAAAATAGATCTTCAAATAGTTTATTTAAATCTCTTATTGAAATATTTTTGAAAAATTTAAGATTTAAACATTTTAAATACACATTTTTTTGTTATTACAGAAAATTTAGTTTTGTTTTATTATAGCATATTATTTTTCTATTAAAGTGAACATACCAACTGCACACTTACACATCTATCGTACTAAGCTGTAGAATTAGCCTTCGGCTCAATAACCTTAACAAACACAGTAAGCCAATCATCAAATTATTGTATAGCGCTTAATATTTGCTTCTACTAAGGTCGGCAATGGGCATTATTGGTAGGTGAGTGGTAGTCGGCCCGCATAATGTGGGGATCTGAGGTCTGCAAGGATAAATCGCCATGTTTTTCGAAGATAGATCGGTAAAGTGAATGACAGGGCAGTGGTGACTGTCGGTGACAAGGTGCGTACTGGGAGAGCAGTTCTGTAAAGCTGTTTTAGGAGTACCACCAAGTTAATTTGGGAGAAGATGTTTTAGGAGTACCACATAGAAATGATTTAAAATCACTCATAAGACAGTTAGGGGAAACTGGAATGAAAATAGAAGATGAAGATGCTAAGGCTATTCTGCTAAACAATTTACCTTCCAATTATGATAATGTTATTTTTACCTAAGTCATATTTCTTCCAAATCATTAGATGAAATGGTAAAAACTCTTTTAGCAGAAGAAAAGAGAATAAAAACAGGTGACACAGAGGACAACTCACAACCTGAGATGACACTATTCTCCATGGGCAAGGTCCATAAAAACATCTCTGGGTCCCTCCTATGACCTTTGAATGCATGTTCCAACCCTTCAACTACTTGCTTGACCTTGAGCCTATAACTGGCTTGAAATGAAAGACTTACTTGAAATATGGAAGCCGCTCACTTGGAGGATTGAGTACGCTCACTGCTTGAATGAAAGTTGAATGAAAGCCAATCTTATTCAAAAGAAGCTTACACAGATGCTATACCAACTAAGTTCCTCTGCCTTTGCTTTCATTGCTACAGATCTTCCCTTCTCAATGCAGCTAACCGGCACACATGCTAACAGCCGGCCTTCGGACTCCACTGACTTAGCTTGCTTCCTTTCTTTCTTTTGGAGCCAGCAGTCAAGATCCTGTTTCCCGGGCCGATGCACTATCCTTCCTAAAGGGCTTTCTTTCCGCTAATCAATCAAGGGTTTTTATTGCCAAAAACATGGACACACAACATTGAATTGTAAGACTCGTGCCAAAGATCTCTTAAATGGGAATTAAAAGAATATACTAACATAGCTACTTTTGAAGAATTGCCAGAAGAAAACTTCTAGGACTTCTTAGATTATGATAGTGATGATGAATTTAATGCAAATCCTCTTAGAGTCTTTCAAGCTATCAATGATGTATGTTGTAAGTTATATTTGGTGCGGAACCAATTAATGAACAATGTTTCATAATTCGAATTAATTGTTCTTGGCACTCGGAAACCCTTGAACACATCACTAGTTTGGTTGTGTTTACACTGTTATGGTTTGTTGTCCTTGGTGCTTGGAAACCCTTGAACAACGACCACAGGTTACAATATGAGATCCACGTGTATGAAACATGTCAAGTTGTTTGATCAATTTTTGAACACATTCAGTATTCAAACTGTCTACCTAGCAATTGATGGATAATTGAAAGCGAAATATTCAATAGATGGTGATTGGTCCATAGGATGGTTCATTGCTTGAAATCTCTTATCGCAGAAGCCTCGACGAGCCGATTTGTTAATATTGGTGATCTTCAAAGTTCATCAATGATGGTCTGAGGCAAGCATGTGTTAAATGGAGCTCAATTGACAGCTCGAAGTAGTCGATGAATAAAGAGCGATGTTCGCAAGATTTCAGAATGGACATGGGTGCTGATGAAGATCGGTGAGACACAGACAAGTTATATTGTTGCGGTATATGTAATAATGTAAGCGTTAAAGCGGGACTTGAAACTAACACTTACTATAGTAGGTAGATTTGGTTGAGTTGTTGAGATAATTTCTCAACAACCAATCTTCTTGTTTTGGAATGAGTTGGATCTCACTAGCACCATAAATATGTGATGTATCTGTGTGATTTGAAGAGTGTAATAGAACTTTTCCTTTGTGTATGCATCTATATTTTTATACTAAAATATCAATAATACAATATAATAATATTTACTAAAATAAAATATATATAATAATATATATTCAAATAAACATTATACACCTAATTAATGTTACACTATAATATATATGTTAAAGTATGAAATATCTAATAATATATAATGTTGACACCTAATCATCGGGATTGGGTGAATAAGTGTAACTGATGTAAATAAATAATAGAAAATATGAAAAGTCACGGGGAGATGAAATGACAGTCTCTCCCTCATGTATATAATAAAGACCAACCTGAATGAATACGATGAATTGATTTGGAGGAGTTACTGCCTAGTTTGACATGGTATCAGAGCCAGCGCCATTTTTGGCTTCTAGCTCCATTTTGTAACTCCCTTCTGCCATTTCTTCATAATTTTGTCCTGCATTTTTCTGCCAATTTTGTAACCTCCCACACTCCTCCTGACATAGTCTAATAATGTTGCTCTCTGGCACTCCCATACCATCAAGCCTACCTACACCCCAGTCTGCTACGTTGCTCGATACCTACTGATCTAGAATTTATCCAGGACAAAGAATTAAAGGTATTACAGACTCATGTGCATGGATGTGCCTATGTTACTTTATGCAATGGACCGATAAGATTGCTAGAATACATAGACACTGAGGCAGTTAGAGAAAACATAACAATCAAACATGTAAACACAACAAGTTTAATAAGGAGTTCATCCAATGCTCTTGGGCTACGTCTCCTGATCCAACCTTCAGTGGTGGCCTCTCTATTATGTTTTGAAGCATAGTTTTTACAACAATGGACTCAATTCAAGTCTCACTAAACAGATGAAAATCAGTAGGACTGGAGTACACAAACTCTCCTTACTGAAACTCGACCTCTAAGGGTCACAGTAGTACGAGCCCAATCTGGGTCTCATACATGACAGGCCTATGCCGAGGAGTCCGCTTGAACCTCTCAAGCCTTCTCTGGAGTGCACAGACTCTCTGACTCTCTCTGGCTCTGTCCGGCTCGATGCTGCCTTCAGGTCAGCTTGACTTCTCTTTTCTATTCTCTACTCTTAGCTTTCTACGTCTAACTAACTCTGTCTTTGTCAATGCCTACTATGCTTCTGTCACTTCATGGATTTAAAGCCAATGTATTCTTTTGACTATTCGTTTCTGCTTCCCGACCTTCTAGTTTCCTTGCCTCTATCCGTTCGAATTCCTCTGCTCTGCGTCATCATCACTGGGTAACGCCTCGCAGGGAGGTGGCCATCTGTTTCCTATCGAACTAAGTGTCAGATTCCTCGAATCATTTTTGAATGGTCGTTAATTTCATTTGCTTCAAGATTTCCTGCGAATCATGACTCCTTTGCCAACTCATCATCCACGTCAGACTCCAAATCCCCTGTAATCTTGCTTTATCATCTGTCAAATTCGGTCATTTATCGAGAAGTGCCTCCACCGTTGATCTGTTCCCCACAGATCCTACGGTTGTCGCTCATATCAGGCAGGCAAGTTGCGTGACATTTACCCGTCCAATGCGGGTGGTTTTCTCTCTCATCGATGGATGCGTGTCGCTCGATGTGTGGCATCGGGCGGGACTCAGTCAAAACTGCTTACCGCCTCGAAGCCTTCCGATATCCTGCCGGTTTGGGAATCCCGCGCTACGGAACCGAAATAGTTACTTTTCCATTTTTCATAGCGTTTTCGGGTCCGGGTGCTTCGAGGCTTTCCTTCACTGAGGGGGATGCCCTGCGATACGCGATTAGCACTTAGCCTCTGTTTCCAGAATTAGCCTCCGATTTTGCCAGTTTTGTGTCATTGCGCTTTACCATGGGCCAACGGTCTGCACGCTCGACCAAGGTCCTCATTGCTCCGCTCTGGCCATAATCGCGTATCAGAATCCACCTCTGTTTCCCAAATTAGCCTCCAGTTTTGTGCCATTGCCCTTTACCATGGGCCAACGGTCTGCGCGCTCGACCGAGGGTCCTCGTTGCTCTGCTCTAGCCATAACTGCAACTGTCACGAGGATTCCTTCTGATAGCTTGATTTTTCTAAGACTTGAATCTTTTAGCATAATTTGAAACAGTCATGAAAACTTAGAGAGTGTTTAGGATCCAATTCGGATCATGACCTTCCCACTGAAAAAATATTTTGGACCACCAAAAGTTGGTTTTCTTTTAAGCATCAATCAAGTGAGGGTATAGATTCCTCGCTTGCTCAATTTCTATCCATTTCACACTGCTTGGCTTTGAACCTTTGAGTCCAATCCTAAGGTACTCAACATCCCCTCTGCGCGTAGTTCTCACCTTCCTATCCAGAACTGTATCTTCCTGCAACTCATTAAGATATTCAGGTAACAGATCATCAATAGAAGGCAATTGACTCTGCTCTTTGGGATCTTCAATTAATGAAGGTTCAAATAGTCTCAAGTTGTCTGCATTAACAACTGAGTAGATGTGCATGTAAGCTGGTAAATCAAGGCGAAAAGCATTCTCACCAATTTTCTCAAGTATATTGAAAGGTCCATACCTTATTGGCTTCAGCTTCTTACCTTCACCTTGCATTCTGTCTTTGCTGATATACAACCAGACTTGATCACCAACCTGGAAACTATGCTCCATCCGATGCTTATCATGCCTTGCCTTGTACTTGGCTTGGCTCTTTCCAGTTGTTCCTCTACTGCGTGGTGAATCTCTTGGATTTGTTCAATGAACTTGTTTTCCTTTTCCACATCACTGTGTCCTTCAACTGCTATGTCTTTACCAAAGACAAAATCCAAGGGAGACCTTGGTGTGAAACCAAAACAGGTCTCAAAAGGAGATCTTTGCGTAGAAGAATGTTTATCTCAGTTGTAAGCATGCTTCACATAACATAAATGTTCATCCCAAAGCTTGGGATGCTTGCTGCAATAGCCTCTGAGCAACTGGATCACTGTCCTGTTGACCACTTCTGTTTGGCCATCTGTTTGTGGATGAAAAGTTGTACTCTTTTTCAATCTGGTGTCCATCAATTCCTACAGACTCGACCAAAATTTCCCAACAAATCAGGTATCTCGATCAGATATAATTGAAGTGGGTAATCCAAAATGAACCCATACATGCTGAAAGAACAACTTTGAAGTTTGTTCAGTTGTAATCTGTTTGTTACAAGGTATTAAAATACACATTTTGTTGAATCTATCCACAACAACATATAAATAGTCATGACCTTTCCTAGATTTAGGCAGTCCTCCAATAAATTCCATGGAAACACTTTCCCAAGGATGAGAAGGAACTGGTAGTGCAGTGTACAAGCCTAGTTTTCTATTTTTGGGCTTTCTTTTAGCACACATGGTACACCCTCTTACATATCTAGAAATTGTCTCATTCATTTTTGGCCAATAACAAAATCTTTGCAGTTGTGCAACTATTTTACTTACACCAAAATGACCTGATATTAGAGAATTGTGTGCTTCTTGAATTATCTTTACTCTTTCAGTTTGTGGATTGCATAGCTTCCCAAAATGATATAAGAGCTGGTCCTTAACATTATAGTCCAATTCTCCTACTTGTTTGCCTTGACTTAAAGTTGCATATACATCTTTAAAATCTATATCTTGAGCATATTGTTCAATGTAGCTTTCATGCAATACTGAATTATGCTTAAGTATAATAGATGCATTTATAATTGGTCTGGACAACATGTCTACAATTTTATTGTGTATGCCCTTTTTGTATCTGATGACAAGATGAAACTGTTGTAGAAAACCCATCCACCTATAGTTTCTTGATTGTTGCAACTTAGTTTGGGAGTGTAAATATTGAAGTGGCTGATGATCAGTGTGTATAACTATCTCTTTACCCAATAAGTAATGTTTCCACTTTTTCACACTCTATACTAATGCATACAATTATTTATCATATGTGGGATAGTTAACTACTGCAGAATTAAATGTCTCAGAATGATAACATAGGGGTTTACCGTGCTGCATCAACACTTCTCCCATGGCATAGTCACTGGCATCGGTTTCAATCTCAAATGGTCTTTGAAGATTGGGCAATGCTATTATTGGTGTTGTACTAATCTTTTCTTTCAAGGTGTCGAAGGCTTTCTGTTGTTTTCCTCCCCACTGAAACACCTTGTTCAATCCTGTTAAAGCATGTAAGGGAGCTGCAATTAAGGAAAAGTTAGAAATAAACTTTCTCCAATATTGTGCTGCTCTTAGGAAGCTTCTAACTTCTGTAGCAGATATGGGCTTAGGCCAGTTCACAATGACTGCAACCTTAGAGGGATCTATCTTCAATTCACCACCCCCTACTATATGACCCAAATAATTCAGAGATGTTTTGCCAAATTCACATTTTGAGAGTCTAACATAAATATTTTCTCTTTTCAAAACATATAGAGTCTGCTTAACATGCTTTAAATGTTCTTCCCACGTTTTTTTGAATATAAGGATGTCATACACATATACAATAACAAAATCATCAAGAAAAGGTCTGAGCACATCATTCATTACTCTCATGAAAGTAGCAGGAGCATTAGTTGAGCCAAAAGGCATAACCAGCCACTCATACAATCCCTGCTTTGTTTTGAAAGTAGTCTTCCATGCATCTTGCTCTGCAACTCTGACCTTATGATATCCACTATGCAAGTCCAACTTGGAAAAATAAACAGCTTCTTTCAACTGATCTAATAGATCATCTATTCGAGGAAGAGGATAACGATTTTTTATCGTTATTTTATTCAGTGCTCGGTAATCAATGCACATTCTCCATGAGCCATCTTTCTTTCTCACCAAGACAATTGGAGATCCACATGGCGATGTGCTAGGCCTTATGAACCCTTTCTCGAGCAGCTCCTGTACCTGGTTCTTGATTTCTGCATTCTCTAAAGTGGACAACCTGTACATTTCGATGTTAGGCAATGGAGCATCTTGCTGCAAATTAATATTATCTACTATTTCCTTTTTGGGTGGCAGACCTTTAGGTTCTTGAAATAATATATCATATTCTGAAACAACTTTTTCTAAATCAGCTTGCTGTTTAGCATCACAGCCCTCAAATACATTGGTTCTATCAAGTTTCTTTTCCTTTACAACCATCAGTAAAAATTGTTTGCATGAATTTACAATTCTCTTCATCTGCCCTGAGTTTATGAGAGTATAATTATTCTTGAGCTTATGAGCTCTTACAATATATTCGATTCCATCTTTAACGAGTAGATACTTGTTCTCAGCTCTATAGAAAATAACTTTTCTATCATACAAGTAAGGACTTCCTAAAACAATTCCACATATATCCAAAGGAACTATATCTAACTCAACCTCATCTACAAATGCTGACCCAAAAGAAAACTTAAGTTTACATTGTCTAGTCACTTGTAGCTTTGCTTTATCACATAACCAACCTAATGGATATGGTTTCTTGTGAGGTGTGGTTAGTAATCCCAACTTCTTTACAATTTCTTCAGAAATTAAATTTACTTGTGAGCCACTATCAAACAAAGTATCAATCTTTTGATGATTGGAAATAACTCGAATATGAAAAAGCTCATGTCTTTTCCTCTCATTTTCTTCATTATCAGTAGCAGAATTACTAGTAGATGCTTCAGAATTTTTACCTTTTATACCTGTGGCTGCGATCGTTGTTTCATCTCCTAAGTCTGACCCCAAATCCTTTTGAATAGCTACAACAGTCTTCTTCCTTTTGCCCTCGTTTTTCTTGGGTTTCAGCTCTGGATGCAAAATCCAGCAGTGCTCATCGTCATGCCCATCCTTCTTATAGTGAGTGCATGAAGACTTGCTCTTTTGTACAGTATTTGTCTTCCTCTCTTTCCATTTCTGTTTTCTTTTCTCCTTATTCTTGCTTGCAGTGGGTTTGGATGATCCCCCAACTTCTGGGTTCCCATTCTTACCTCTGGCTTCTAGATGTGTAGCCTGAACGGATACCTCATCTATGCTAGTGGGATTAAACATGAGGATAGTGTGCCTCATGTAGCTGTGTAGACCACCTATATACTTCAACAGAGTCTTAGGTGAGTCTAAAGAAATTCCTAGAATCAAAGCCCTTTTCCTAAATTCTTGGGTGTAACCTTGTACACTTTGCCCTTTCAATTGGCGAAGAGTTTGCCAGCTCATCATGGCTTGCTGCATATAGGCTAGTGGATAGAATTTCTTTTTAATTGCAGAAACAAATTCACTCCAGACAGAAAGAATATTACCATGTTTCTTCATGTCAGCTTGTGTCCTGCCTTCCCACCATACCAAGGCAGTGCCCCCAAGGCGTAGGCTGGCCAGCTGAATCTTACTCTTGTCTGAATCAATGCTCTGCACTCTGCAATAAACATCAATTTGTCTGATCCAATTATCCAGCTTCTTTGCATTCAACTCTCCATCATATATTGGTAAATCAAATTTAACATCTAATTTAATCAAATATGCTTTCTTTTTATTTCCAGGGCTATTAAGAGGTGTGAGAAATTTTTATTCTTTCCCTTTGCCTTTAGAGTGGTCATGGAGGAGAGATTCTTCTACTCCCTTGTCTTGTTTGGAGTTGGATGAATCTTCATCCTTACTTTTCCTAAATTCTCTATACATTTCCTCCACCATGGATTTCATGGTCATAAAGCTATCCATGAACGGGGAGTCTGATTCCAAGGGACTTTCTTCTGACATTTTCCCCTTAGGATAGACTCTTCCAATTTCTGGGTTAGCTTCAACCAACTCTCCTTCTCCTAATTTAAGCTTTGATCTAGTTAGCATTCAACAACAGAATCCAGCACAAGCTTGTCTAACCTTAGTAAACCTATGCTCTGATACCTCCTGATCTGGAATTTATCCAGGACAAAGAATTAAAGGTATTACAGAATCATGTGCATGGATGTGCCTATGTTACTTTATGCAATGGACCGATAAGATTGCTAGAATACATAGACACTGAGGTAGTTAGAGAAAACATAACAGTCAAACATGTAAACACAACAAGTTTAATAAGGAGTTCACCCAATGCTCCTGGGCTATGTCTCCTGGTCCAGCCTTCAGTGGTGGCCTCTCTATTATGTTTTCAAGCAGAGTTTTTACAACAGTGGACTCAATTCAAGTCTCACTAAATAGATGAAAATCAGTAGGACTGGAGTACACAGACTCTCCTTACTGAAACTTGACCTCTAAGGGTCACAGTAGTATGAGCCTAATCTGGGTCTCATACATGACATGCCTATGCCAAGAAGTCTGCTTGAACCTCTCAAGCCTTCTCTGGAGTGCACAGACTCTCCGACTCTCTCTGGCTCTGTCTGGCTCGATGCTGCCTTCAGGTCAGCTCAGCTTCTCTTCTCTGTTCTCTGCTCTTAGCTTGTTGTGTCTAACTAACTCTCTCTTTGTCACTGCCTGCTCTGCTTCTGTCAGTTCATGGCTTTAAAGCCAGTCTGTTCTTTTGACTGTTCATTTCCGCTTCCCGGCCTTTTGGTTTCCCTGCCTCTATCCATTCGAATTCCTCTGCTCTGCATCATCATCATCAGGTAATGCCTCACAGGGAGGTGGCCACCTATTTCCTATCAAACTGAGTGTCGGATTCCTTGAATCATTTTTGAAGGTCATTAATTCTGTTTGCTTCAAGATTGCCCGCGAATCACAACTCCTTTGCCAACTCATCGTCCACGTCGAACTCCAAATCCCCTGTAATCTTGCTTTATCACCTGTCAAATCCGGTCATTTATCGGGATGCGCCTCCGCCGTTGATCTGGGCCCCCCAGATCCTACAGTCGTCACTCATATCGGGCGGGCAAGTTGCATGACATTTACCCGTCTGATGCGGGTGGTTTTCTCTCTCATCTGTCGGACGCGTGTCGCTTGGTGTGTGGCATCGGGCGGGACTCAGTCAAAACTGCTTACCGCCTTGAAGCCTTCTGATATCGGCCAGTTTAGGGAATCCCACGCTACGGAACCGAAACAGTTACTTTTCCGTTTTTTCATAGTGATTTCGGGTTCAGGTGCTTCGAGGCTTTCCTTCACTCAGGGGGACACCCTACGATACACGATTAGCGCTTAGCACTTAGCACTAATCATGTATCAGAATCCACTTCTATTTCCCGAATTAGCCTCCGGTTTTGCTAGTTTTGTGCCATTGCACTTTACCATGGGCCAATGGTCTGCGCGCTCGACCAAGGGTCCTTGTTGCTCTGCTCTGGCCATAACTGCAACTGTCACGAGGATTCCTTCTGATAGCTTGATTTTTCTAAGACTTGAATCTTTTAGCATAATTTGAAACAGTCATGAAAACTTAGAGAGTGTTTAGGATCCAATTCGGATCACCTGCACCCTTGTCAACAATATGGCATTGCGCACATTTTGTATTGAAGATTTCCTCTTCCTTCTTTGCCTCTCCGCCATAGCTTCCAGTGCCGCCTGAGACATCACCATGCCCCGCATGGCCCTCTGCCCACTAATGCACTAAGAATGAGCCCGAACCTGCCTTCACCAACAACCTCCTGTAAATCCCCATGAACGTTGCTGCTACTCTCCAAAACAAACCTAAACCCTCTCAGAACCTCTGGTAACAACGCGGCAGAAGTGTGGTGATACCCTCCGGCCTTACTGGCGCCTGGAGGAGCCTCCGAGAAGGTCGTGGCATCGACAGCAGGATACTTTGATTGATTGAGTCATTCTATCGATCCTTTGTCTCGTTGATGTCATTATTGGAGAGATCTATACCATGCTGTTGGTCTCCCAATTCATATAACATTGTAAATATTCTCCAATTTATACGTGGTTGAATAAACCCTCCCACCATTAATTTCCTTTGTAAATACGCTATGTTTGGCTCCCAATACACTGCTGGCCTCCATATCATATCACCCCTCCTACGCGTTTTAGAAATCAGAGTGCCGCAGCAGGAAGAAGGATTGTTCCTTAGTGAAGGACTGGTATTTTCCTACAATTGTCCTCATTTTGAGTTCTGCGTGTGTTGGCTCGTACTTATCTTTATGTGATGAAACTTCTCCTATAAAATCTGGAAATTGTGTGTTATTTCTTTGAAATTCGATTGTTGTTCTAAGTAATGCATTGAAGTAGTGTTCAATAGTCTTGAAGAATGCATTGAACTCCTGGTGCATTGGTCATTTTTGTTGGGTTGGTTGAACGATGGACCGTGTATGCCTATTGTGAAGCTGTTGCAGCAACTTTAGGAAATTGCATTATTATTTACACCATGGGATTCAAATAAAATGATAAAGAATGGATGTAAATTATGAAGCGTGGAGACTTAGAAATTTTGGGGAAACTATTCAAATATTTTTGGCGTTTGGTATGTCCTTTTTAATGGTTGAAATCCATTAACAGCACATACGTTGAAGCTTTCGATGGTCAATGTCATGTGTTCTAGGGGATACAATATCACATAACACCTCTGTCTCCATATATCATATATCAGAATCAATTTTTTAGTAGCAGAAGTTTTTTTTCTCCACAAAAGCACATTTTTTTTTGCCAGCAGAAGTATTTTTACAACACTTAGATTTTACAATGCATTCAATCATATCTTCTTCTGAAGAGGCTATGTGCCTTGCTCATAAAAAAACAATCTTGCCCAAGATTCTTCCAGAGTAAGAGATGGTCGAAGAGG
This sequence comes from Pinus tabuliformis, assembly GCA_031772625.1. Taxonomy (NCBI): domain Eukaryota; kingdom Viridiplantae; phylum Streptophyta; class Pinopsida; order Pinales; family Pinaceae; genus Pinus; species Pinus tabuliformis. Next base: position 2,031,232,468 of record CM062818.1, on the reverse strand, counting down.
AAGAGGAAGATATTTCAGAGGCAGGGGGGGCAGACACTCTCAAGGAGAAAAGTCAGATTTGCACTGCATACGCTGCAAAAGAAATGGATCACATGATGCCTCTACATGCAAGTTACCATGGGACAAAATTGAGCAGCAAAGAAACCAACCCAAAGGTAAAACTAATGACACAGAAAAAGGTAAAGCACCTGAATCCGCTCATTATGTTGTGGCACAATGTAATATTGGAGTAAATGAAGACTTATTTAATGCTTCACTTGCTTCTTGGAAAAATGATTGGTTGCTTGATTCAGGAGCAACTTTCCACATGACTCATAGAAAAGATTTTTTTGAAGAATTTACTGACAATGTTGATGGAGCAATATACTTTGCAGACCAATCAAAACTCAGGCCATCAGGGCTTGGCACAATTAGTCTTAAATTGCCTGGTCTTCCAGACTTTATTCTGCATCATCTTCTATGTCTCCCACAGCTGAAGAGAAACTTGCTGTCCTTGGTCCTGTTGTGGCCAGCAACACCCCCCCTTGTTCATTTAAGTGTTTTCCAAATACTAAACGAATGGGGACCCTTAGTTATCTTTTAAAAGAAAAAACAAGTGTTTCCTTTCTTCAAAATAAGGTTACCATCATAGGCTTAGTTAAGTCTTTTTGAATATTTTAAACCTAAGTCTATGATAAAGAGAAAATCTTTAAAGTCGCGTTGCAAAAAGATAGGAAATACCTCCGTTTCTCTTTAATATCGATATGCGCAAGACTCTCATGTTAAGCATAAAATCGCATCGCAATAAAGTAACGCTCATAAGAAAAAACTTAAAGATTTACCGATCTGCGATAACGCCGATCGCAAGATCGCATATCGCAGAAATAAGCCGACAAGATTTGGCAAACATCAAACTTCTGCGATCTGCGATGTTGCGATCGCTGCGATATTACACCCTCGCGATTTGCGATGGTGCGATTTGCGACGGTGCGATTTGCGATGGCACGATATGCGAGGTTACGTAAGCAAATCATAAATCACTTCATTACGAATCCTTCGGGCACGCCATTCAAAGAAAAGCCACTTACCATAATCTGACTCGAAATCATGCACTTTTAATGATAGTAAATGAATTAGTTGCCACTTATTAAATGAATTAAAGACGCGTGCCTTTGTAGAGAATTACTTCACGTAAGGTGGCATATCTGATACATCTGATGCATTTAAAAACTCTCCCATCACCTTTCTAGATCAGTCATTTCCATTTCACTCGTAATCTGCAGGAACGAAGAGCTAAGACGATTCAAACCCAAACACAAGCAGAAATGGGAAAGGAAAATAAAGCTCAAAGCTCTGAAGCGAAGGAAAAGACAGGAGATGGCGCCTTTGTATACAGATACAGCGTGTAACAAGGATGCAGGGATATCGACATGGGAAAGCATGTACAGGCTTCTGGAAGAGAAAAATCCTAGAATAATGAAGGTTGCTGCTGTCGCAGGCTCACAACACTCTTCCGAGGCATCCTTAGAGGAGCTAGCGTGTTCATTTCTTCACAGGATAGCAGCAAGACCCAAAATTCTACCATATACAGATATGATCAAGTGGATACTTGACAATGCAGACATGAACAACAGACAATTCAAGGTTCAAGGACACGGACTCATCGGATCATTCGTTGCGCAAGATTTGAAGCTTATGTATCATCTTCCTGAACCGTAGGCGACCTACAATACACAATTCGTTAAGAAATTTGCGGCAGAGAACCCAGACCTATCAGATACCACCAAAGATTGGTCCAGAAAAGAGGAGCCGCTCAAAAAGGACAAAAACGGTATGTACAGCACTGGTTCCCTCACCTCTCCGTATTGTTTTGCTGCGGCCATGCTTTGTAGGTTATTTGGGATGCCTGATATCAATAAGTTTTCGTCCGAATGGTTACCATTGCTTGATGCTGCCACAAACGCCGATATTGTGGATTGGGCCAAGATCCTTTCTGATAATTTATACACGGCTGTTATCAATTACCGGTCTAAAAGATCCTTGTCTCAAAGGATTTATCCTCCTTTTTACCTGTCTGCATATGTTATGGATTCTATTTGTTATGTATCTAAATTTCCCATTATGGGTTAGAAATGGACTACCCAGGACCCATTGCCTATCCATGTTTATCATAAGGTGTTATGGGATTCTCAGTTCATCCCTCACTTCTACCAGATTTGCCACGGGCTTATTTTGCCCCTGTATAGAATAATGTATGATGAAGACCCCCCGAGGTGCTCTCCCGAGGCACAAATTGACATCATCCCCATCGCGAGATGGTTCGGGGAAGAATGGTTTACCTACATTAGAGTTTTTGGAAGCACTGTACCTCCACATGTCCTACCTCTATATATCCCTGATAAACTTTTGGCTCGGGAAATTGCTTACCAAACCTGTTCAGAAGGCGGCCTGACCAAAGACCTAAAGGACAAGAAGAAGGCCATATGGCCTCAATTTCCTGTAGCTTGTGGGGCCTTCTCATTGTTCGATGTGGGACACGCTTTCACCGAAGTGGAGAATGTGACGTGTCTTCAATTATTTAAATTCCCAGCAAGGCCATTTGACCCAAATGATGTTGCCCAAGAGTTCACAACGAACGTCAAAATAAAAGTATTCACTAGAAAGAAAGATTTGTTTGATGATTTGTTTCAGAGTAGAAGCTCACTCCAAGAAATTTTGCGAGAAGCTCGGTCGAGGTTGTCTCCAGATGACCTCCAAAGCTTCATGTTATACAGAGAAAGAAGGTTGGCCAGTATTCCTCTAGAGAAGCTGCGACTGCTTGCTAGAGAACCAACTCCAAGCATTAGCCTCAGTGAAAACTCTAGCACTTCCAGATCTAAATCCAACGTTGCGCAAGGAGTGCCTGAGCATCCTAAAGAGTCTGGATACGACCAAGGAAAAAACGAAGAAACAACTAAAGATACAGCTCAGTCAAGTGCAATGTCTCAACAGCAAGTTATCGCCTCCCCGCCAAGAGATGTCCCCCCTCCTGTCATCGAAGCACCACTCGTCACAACAGAACTGGACAAAGAATGGGAAACCTTCAATGAATTGATCAATCTTGAAGGCCAAGCCCCAAAAACACCTGTGAACAATACACAGGTAGTGCAAGAAGTGGTTTCGACCATAGTCAGCAGTGTCACAGAAGCAGAACACGTTCCTATCGCTCCACCTTCTGAACTTCTACTTAATGTAGAAGAAATTCCCCCACTGGATGTATTCTATAGTCCCCAACACAAAGCAGTTGTAAGGAGACAGAGGAAGAAAAGAAAACTAGAAAATACACTGTCACAAGATGCTGAACATTTGGACGTCTTATGGAAAGACCCCAATAATAACCCGACTGAAAATCTCACTAAGTTGTCTCAGATCGCAGGAGCATATGCTTCTGAAACTATTGACAAGGCATCGGAAGTTCAGCAACTACTGAAAGAACAAGAAGATCAGATACAACTGCTGCAACAACAGTTGCAACAAGCCAATGCTAATATTGAAGCTTCCAAACAGCTCGAGAAGCTACAGGAAGACTTTCAGCAGATGCAGATAGGCTATCAAAGAAGTCTAGACCAGAAAGGAAAACAATTGCAGACTTTACAAGAAATGCATAAAGATGAGCCTAAGCTGGCAGAATTTATTTCAGAATCTATTGGCTTAAATGAGCAGCTACTGCAGCAACAGGAAGAGTTGGGACGTAAAATATCACAGTGGAGCCACTATTGTGAGCTGAGCGATAAAATCACCAATCAAGTGGTAGACTTGCGGAGTGACTATGATCAGAGTGACAGAAGGGTGACGGAATACTTAACTTGGCAGGATGATGATGAAGGGAAAAGAGTAGGTGCACCCAGGATAAACGAAAATCATAAAGAATTGCTCTTTAATAAATGGGACGATCAAATCAGGCAGGCGGAGCAAGCAGCGGAGACAGCGGCTACACAGGCAAGCATTCTTATCGACTGTGTAAATGAAAATTTACACAGGGCCAATTTAATCGCAGAGACCACCCCGGGGTACTTACCAAATAAGTTGCAACTGGAAGCGGAATGGAAGCAGAAAGCGCAGGCAAAGGGGAGAGCAATCCAAGCATTAGCCAGGTTGAATTGGGAATGTTACTGGACGTACTTGGTCAAGCCGCACAGTCAATGGATGACGGTGAAATGCATCACAAACGCGGCCGAAAAAGTAGTGCCAGCTCTCGTAGATGTTGTTTTCGCAGCCCAGCTCAGCGCAGAAATCAGTCAGCCGACTCTCCTCAAGCCCATGCTGAACACTTGCAACTTTAAGGACCAAGTTCAGAAGTAGCCTTATTTAGAATGTTGTTTTTTCTTTTAACTAGATTAGAAAAAGGACGGTCATTTGAAAACCGCATCCTAAATTTTGTAATAATACTATTATTAGAATTAGGAAGTAGTATTTTAACCCTTCTCATTGCATTTGGAGAAGGGTCCAGAAATTTGTCAAAAACTTGTCCTCGGAACATGCACTTCTGCACCCTCAGAGGAGGTTTGATGAATGGATGGATCGAGATTTATTAATTTTTGCATTTTAATGTCTGCTACTGATGTTGCACTTTTGTACTCTTAGTAGATGTTAGAACAAGTAGAGATAAATCATTTTTGCTTGAAGTTTATGGGTAGGATTCGTCATAAATGGTACTTTTATCTCTTGACCAATTTCTACTTATATCCTTGAAGTGATACACAGTTTTTAGTTGTTTATATGTTAATGCATGAATATATGGTTACCATTTGGCACTTCTGTACGGTGGAGTCATTTATTTGTGTTTGATATATGAATAACTTAATATGTGATACACTGTTCACAACTGTTTTGCTTAACTTTTTATGCAGAATGGTTTATCTTAATTGATTTCTATTCTTATGATAGCTGAATGATCTTTATTACCAGTTATTGTTCGAAATCTCTTTAGATCGCATAATAGAAGAAATACACCCCGGGTTAGCGTAGATTAGATGTGTTGTTTCTCATTAGATTACAATAGCATAGAGTTAGTTTAGAAGTTTGAATTAAATTAGCTTTAAATATTCCTAGATCAGCATCATCCAACTCTACACACACGCACATCCCTTAGATTGGGAAACTGGTCCCATTATCCCCAGTTGGACCCGCTATACCAAACGGATAAGGAGCTGCCAACCAAGTTCCGGACCGGGTGGGTATCCCCCTTGTTGTCGACCTGATTTTCGGGGCTTCAACATATTTGGCGCTAGAAGGAGGGCCTGAGCATAGTGTCTGTTGGAATGATTTTCAATTGTAAAATTTGAACCAGGATGGCTGCTCATAAAATTCCCATTTGGAGTTGCATCCAAGTTCCTACCTCTTCCAACACTCCACCTGAAGTGGTAAGACTCTTGTCTCAGGTAAAATTCAATGGTAAGAATAATTCTTCTGCTTTTAATCATGCTCTTCAATTCAAGGATAATTTTAGGGGCGAATGTTCGCCCTTTGGCGAAATTAAGGGGTTTTAAATTTTTAGTGGGCGAATATTTTGTATCATAGTACATTTTTACAAATCACCTCAAATAGCCCACCTTATTTTAAGGGAGAGGGTAAAAAAGGTAAATTTAGCCCTTGAAATTAGGACTTACAACCTTCCATTCACCCATTTTCAAGAATAGGTTTTATTTAAGTGAATCCATTCGCCCATTTTCAAGAATAGGTTTTATTTAAGTGAATCCTATGGGCCAAATACCATATTATAAAAGAGGTATGGTAAATTAATAAAAATATAAATAAATGAGAGGTATGGTAAATAAATAAAACATTTTTTATATTTACTCCATAAGTCACCTTATATACATGTAAGGGTGTAAACAAATAAAAATATAAGTAAAGTGGAGGTATGGTAAATAAATAAAACGTCTTTTTATACTTACTCAAAAGGTATGGTAAATAAATAAAAATATAAATAAACTAGACGTATCGTAAATAAATAAAACCTCTTTTTATATTTAGTCCATAACCCTCGTTCTATTTATGAAGGCTCAAGAAAGAGGTTTTATTTAAGTGAATCCTATGGGCCAAATACCATATTTGTAAAAGAGGTATGGTAAATTAATAAAAATATAAATAAACGAGAGGTATGGTAAACAAATAAAACATTTTTTTATATTTACTCCATAAGTCACCTTATATTTACGAACACTCAAAAAATGGGTTATATTTAGGTGAAACCTATGGCCAAAATACTATGGGACAAATACCATGGACTAGATTGTTATTAATACCATGCAAAAAACCATTATTAACCCTAATATTAGAATTAATAAAAATAAAAATGGCACATGGTATTGACCCATGGTATTCACCAAAATGGCACATGGTATTGACTCATGGTATTCACCTGGAATGTAGCCTATTTAAATGGGGAAATTAAACCAACATGTAGCCTATGCTAAGATTCACTAGGACTTTACAAAGTTTTATTATTTAGTGAAAGACTCGCCAAGATCTTACAAGATTTTATAATTGAGTAAAATATTCGCCATGCCTGGTGAGAGATTCGCCAAAAAATTATATATACATATTATATTATTGATAAAATCGCCTTCCATTTTTCCTATATACCATGGAGATTCGCCCATTTATTATATTTATAAATTTAGGGGGGTTCTTAAAATTTTCCCTGCTTCAATTTATTCAAAAAATTTCAAGTTTTGATATTCAGAGAATTGATGAAGGCGTTTTATGCAGAATTTTTACTCTTACATTCACGGCGGAAGCTAGAAAATGGTGCAGAACCCTCCCAGTTGCATCAATTCACAGCTGGGACCAATTCATCAAGACTTTCATTTTTGAATTTGATTGTTATGACTATGACTAGGTATACGATGAAATTGATTATCTACGGAAACAAGATTAATCTGTTAGAGATTTTAATATGCGATTTCATCTTAATTGTCTAAAGTATGATCTTGAAAGTGAACTCACGGATGAAGAATCTTCAGATTATGCTGAGTATTCTCTGCCTCCTATGTCTGATCAAGCAGAAATTAGTTCAACCTTTGTTTCATTTTCTTCTAATGTGAATAAGGATTCCATGTTGAATATACAAATCAGCCATGATGAAGAAAGTCCCCAAAGCCTAGGAGTCATGCATGCTCTAATACAAAAAGACAAAAGCGAGAATGCTGGATCAAAGCCTACCTTGGAACCAAGAGATGACTTTGATACAAGGTCAGATAATATCATTGCAAATCAACAAATGCAGATGCCAAGGTTTGAACAGCAAACTAATTCTCTTTCAAAAAGTATCAGTACACAAAGGTATGATCTAAAGCCCGATGTCTATGATGAATCTGATGAACAACGATTTTTCCATGATAATATTTTCAAATGCATTGTTCCAGAATCGCATTTTTCTCTTTATCCTGATGTTTTTAGTGATGATAATTTTTCCCCTCTCAATATTAAAGATATCTCAAAAAACACAGAGGATTATTCAAATGAATCATCATTAGGTTTTCAAGATAATAAAACAGTAACAAGACATCCTTCGATCATTTTCAAACAAGAACCACTTGACCTTCCTTGTCTGAAAATATATGATGAAAAAGAGAAATCTAGGGAAACCTGTAAAGTCATTCATGATAGTTACTTTGACAACGATGATGTTGTTGATTTAATCCCAAGTAACTCAACTAAGCTCAGATAATGAGAGATATCCTAATTCAGAAATCATATCAGTCAATCCTCATTTCAAAGTAAAAGATCATTTGCATGATTTTAATAGCCAAGACAATACCCCGATCTATGATTCATATCATGAGGAAACCTCCATGCCTGTTCACAATCATAACTTGTCTTCTGATTCACAAGACGGAATTCGAAATTGCTCGGATTCCATAATTCTGGCCAGTTCTTGTGAGAAGCAAGATATTACAAGTAAATCCCAGTTGTGCTGTAACACTATTTGTACAGATAATCATTCCTTTCTTTCTCACTTGCACTCATTTTGTACAAAATCGGATTTTGTTTTAAATTTTCAGACTTTTGATAGATTACTGTGGCATGTTGAGCATCTTATCAAAGAACATTCGAAAGATATGCCACCATTTTGGAAAGCTAAGCTGTGTCAAGGAAGTAAAGAACTTTCTCAATTCCAAGATCAATCATTATCAGACTTTCTTAAGAAACTTCTTTGGCATCCAAAACACCATCAATCAAGGAAAGTACATTTCGAAACTTGTTGTCAATTTGCGCCAATTGATAAGGATCTTTCCAGGAGTTTCCATCTATTCTGCATCGATCTATTTAGTGATTTATATATGGAAACTTTCCTTTTAAACGAAATCACTAAAAGCTCAACTTTAACGAACAGTAGGTTACAAGCCATTGAAACTAAAAAATCATATTCACAACCTGGCTTGTCATCTTTCCTATTACGAGATCATCAATCCATAACGGAAATTCATCCTGATTTTTATGATCCAATAGGTTCCCAGTTGGAAAGAAGTTTTCATGAGAAAGAGAGTTCAGACAGAATTCCAACTGAAGTTACGCATTCTTATTCCACATCCAACATTAACAGTCCAAGGAAAATTTTGTTCTTAACACTGATGTTTGGAAGTTACATACGGCTAGGAATAAAAATGAAGAGATGGTTCCACTGGAAATATCATTTCACCTAGCTAATTTTCTGTATATAGTTAGAATAGGAGTAGGAGTAATTTAGCTAGGTTATTAGATTTACTTTTAATAGTTGGTAGGCAAAATAAGAGAGCAGATTATCCCTATCCTGTACATAACCCTAGAGAATGTCTACCCCTCATAGCAGTTAAATATTTTTCTTCATAATAAAATTTCTTATGGTTAATAGCATTTGACATTTGCTAAAGACACCTTTTCTCTATCAAAGATTTTGAACTTCTACTTCTATGTATAACAAGTCTCTCAGAAAACCTGATCTTTATTATCAATAGAACTTTAACTCAGATATGATACTAGTTTCAACTCCAAGAAATTTGAAGAAAGCTATCTTAGTGAAGAAATTGTCTTATGTCAGTCCAATGAAAGGTATCAATAATGAAATAAAGATTCTCTGTGGAAAAAGCCATTACCAAACAACTCTATTATTGCCGTCCAGAATTTTCTTAAGGAAAAACAATGACTTCCTCCCTGCTAAAGGAAATCGCAGCATTCAGAGGAACAATCCGAAAAAAACACTATATCTCAAAGAATAAGAGGTCTCATCACGAGCCGGCCTATCAAGATCACAGATATTATAACTTGCTGACTTTGCCAATGTTGTCCACCAAAACAGGGCAACGACTCAAGATTGTTGCAATCAAAAGACAAGGGGTCTCATCACGAGCCAGCTTGTTCAGCAAAAGTGTAAATCAAGTGAATGACTGTGTCATAATTTGGCCACCAAACCAAGACATTGTTCTTTAGAGAATAAAAAAGGAAAAAGTGTCAAAAGAGGTTTTTCTCTAAAAAAATTGTCAATAGCCTTAAGCAGGATAAAGGATCATTGCTGGGTAACAGGTAACCCTGTCGAGGCTATGGACGCCTACTGGCAGCAGAGGCTCTACCTACGGTAAAGGAGCATATTTAAAAGGGCTGCTACACAGGAGAAACTTTATTTTATGTTTTACAAGACCAAGTAATGGCTAATGTAAATGCAAGGACAAGCTGAGGATACAAGTAATTAAAATAGAAAGAGGTTGAAACAAAACATCATTGACAGTTTGAAGTATGATATGCTTTATATTTTTATAATAAAATTCAAGTTTTCTGAGAAAAATTTTTATTTTCGGAAGTTTGAAAAGCGTCAATAGAAGATCAGAGATAACTAGTTCTCCCAAGTGAATCGCCAATTGTTGTGTCCAGCAACACCCCCCCTTGTTCATTTAAGTGTTGTCCAAATACTAAATGAATGGGGACCCTTAGTTGTTTTTTAAAAGAAAAAACAAGTGTTTCCTTTCTTCAAAATAAGGTTACCATCATAGGCTTAGGTAAGTCTTTTTGAATATTTTAAACCTAAGTCTATGATAAAGAGAAAATCTTTAAAGTCGCATTGCAAAAAGATAGGAAATACCTCCGTTTCTCTTTAATATCGGTACGCGCAAGACTCTCATGTTAAGAATAAAATCGCATCGTAATAAAGTAACGCTCATAAGAAAAAACTTAAAGATTTACCGATCTGTGATAACGCCAATCGCAAGATCGCATATCGCAGAAATAAGCCGACAAGATTTGGCAAACATCAAACTTCTGCGATCTGCGATGTTGCGATCGCTGCGATATTACACCCTCGCGATTTGCGATGGTGCGATTTGCGACGGTGCGATTTGCGATGGCACGATATGCGAGGTTACGTAAGCAAATCATAAATCACTTCATTACGAATCCTTCGGGCACGCCATTCAAAGAAAAGTCACTTACCATAATCTAACTCGAAATCATGCGCTTTTAATGATAGTAAATGAATTAGTTGCCACTTATTAAATGAATTAAAGACGCGTGCCTTTGTAGAGAATTACTTCACGTAAGGTGGCATATCTGATACATCTGTTGCATTTAAAAACTCTCCCATCACCTTTCTGGATCAGTCATTTCCATTTCACTCGTAATCTGTAGGAACGAAGAGGTAAGACGATTCAAACCCAAACACAAGCAGAAATGGGAAAGAAAAATAAAGCTCAAAGCTCTGAAGCGAAGGAAAAGACAAAGGAGATGGCGCCTTTGTATACAGATACAGCCTGTAACAAGGATGCAGGGATATCGACATGGGAAAGCATGTACAGGCTTCTGGAAGAGGAAAATCCTAGAATAATGAAGGTTGTTGTTGTCGCAGGCTCACAACAATCTTCCGAGGCATCCTTAGAGGAGCTAGCGTGTTCATTTCTTCACAGGATAGCAGCAAGACCAAAAATTCTACCATATACAGATATGATCAAGTGGATACTTGACAATGCAGACATGAACAACAGACAATTCAAGGTTCAAGGACACGGACTCATCGATCATTCGCTGCGCAAGATTTGAAGCTTATGTATCATCTTCCTGAACCGCAGGCGACCTACAATGCACAATTCGTTAAGAAATTTGCGGCAGAGAACCCAGACCTATCAGATACCACCAAAGATTGGTCCAGAAAAGAGGAGCCGCTCAAAAAGGACAAAAACGGTATGTACAGCACTGGTTCCCTCACCTCTCCGTATTGTTTTGCTGCGGCCATGCTTTGTAGGTTATTTGGGATGCCTGATATCAATAAGTTTTCGTCCGAATGGTTACCATTGATTGATGCTGCCACAAACGCCGATATTGTGGATTGGGCCAAGATCCTTTCTGATAATTTATACACGGCTGTTATCAATTACCGGTCTAAAAGATCCTTGTCTCAAAGGATTTATCCTCATTTTTACCTGTCTGCATATGTTATCGATTCTATTTGTTATGTATCTAAATTTCCCATTATGGGTTGGAAATGGACTACCCAGGACCCATTGCCTATCCATGTTTATCATAAGGTGTTATGGGATTCTCAGTTCATCCCTCACTTCTACCAGATTTGCCACGGGCTTATTTTGCCCCTGTATAGAATAATGTATGATGAAGACCCCCCGAGGTGCTTTCCCGAGGCACAAATTGACATCATCCCCATCACGAGATGGTTCGGGGAAGAATGGTTTACCTACATTAGAGTTTTTGGAAGCACTGTACCTCCACATGTCCTACCTCTATATATCCCTGATAAACTTTTGGCTCGGGAAATTGCTTACCAAACTTGTTCAGAAGGCGGCCTGACCAAAGACCTAAAGGACAAGAAGAAGGCCATATGGCCTCAATTTCCTGTAGCTTGTGGGGCCTTCTCATTGTTCGATGTGGGACACGCTTTCACCGAAGTGGAGAATGTGACGTGTCTTCAATTATTTAAATTCCCAGCAAGGCCATTTGACCCAAATGATGTTGCCCAAGAGTTCACAACGAACGTCAAAATAAAAGTATTCGCTGGAAAGAAAGATTTGTTTGATGATTTGTTTCAGAGTAGAAGCTCACTCCAAGAAATTTTGCGAGAAGCTCGGTCGAGGTTGTCTCCAGATGACCTCCAAAGATTCATGTTATACAGAGAAAGAAGGCTGGCCAATATTCCTCTAGAGAAGCTGCGACTGCCTGCTAGAGAACCAACTCCAAGCATTAGCCTCAGTGAAAACTCTAGCACTTCCAGATCTAAATCCAACGCTGCGCAAGGAGTGCCTGAGCATCCTAAAGAGTCTGGATACGACCAAGGAAAAAACGAAGAAACAACTAAAGATACAGCTTAGTCAAGTGCAATGTCTCAACAGCAAGTTATCGCCTCCCCGCCAAGAGATGTCCCCCCTCCTGTCGTTGAAGCACCACTCGTCACAACAGAACTGGACAAAGAATGGGAAAACTTCAATGAATTGATCAATCTTGAAGGCCAAGCCCCAAAAACACCTGTGAACAATACACAGGTAGTGCAAGAAGTGGTTGCGACCATAGTCAGCGGTGTCACAGAAGCAGAACACCTTCCTATCGCTTCACCTTCTGAACTTCTACTTAATGTAGAAGAAATTCCCCCACTGGATGTATTCTATAGTCCCCAACACAAAGCAGTTGTAAGGAGACAGAGGAAGAAAAGAAAACTAGAAAATACACTGTCACAAGATGCTGAACATTTGGACGTCTTATGGAAAGACCCCAATAATAACCCGACTGAAAATCTCACTAAGCTGTCTCAGATCGCAGGAGCATATGCTTCTGCAACTATTGACAAGGCATCGGAAGTTCAACAACTACTGAAAGAACAAGAAGATCAGATACAGATGCTACAACAACAGTTGCAACAAGCCAATGCTAATATTGAAGCTTCCAAACAGCTCGAGAAGCTGCAGGAAGACTTTCAGCAGATGCAGATAGGCTATCAAAGAAGTCTAGACCAGAAAGGAAAACAATTGCAGACTTTACAAGAAATGCATAAAGATGAGCCTAAGCTGGCAGAATTTATTTCAGAATCTATTGGCTTAAATGAGCAGCTACTGCAGCAACAGGAAGAGTTGGGACGTAAAATATCACAGTGGAGCCACTATTGCGAGCTGAGCGATAAAATCACCAATCAAGTGGTAGACTTGCGGAGTGACTATGATCAGAGTGACAGAAGGGTGACGGAATACTTAACTTGGCAGGATGATGATGAAGGGAAAAGAGTAGGTGCACCTAGGATAAACGAAAATCATAAAGAATTGCTCTTTAATAAATGGGACGATCAAATAAGGCAGGCGGAGCAAGCAGCGGAGACAGCGGCTACACAGGCAAGCATTCTTATCGACTGTGTAAATGAAAATTTACACAGGGCCAATTTAATCGCAGAGACCACCCCGGGGTACTTACCAAATAAGTTGCAACTGGAAGCGGAATGGAAGCAGAAAGCGCAGGCAAAGGGGAGAGCAATCCAAGCATTAGCCATGTTGAATTGGGAATGTTACTGGACGTACTTGGTCAAGCCGCACAGCCAATGGATGACGGTGAAATGAATCACAAACACGGCCGAAAAAGTAGTGCCAGCTCTCGTAGATGTTGTTTTCGTAGCCCAGCTCAGCGCAGAAATCAGTCCTCCGACTCTCCTCAAGCCCATGCTGAACACTTGCAACTTTAAAGACCAAGTTCAGAAGTAGCCTTATTTAGAATGTTGTTTTTTCTTTTAACTAGATTAGAAAAAGGACGATCATTTGAAAACCGCATCCTAAATTTTGTAATAATACTATTATTAGAATTAGGAAGTAGTATTTTAACGCTTCTCATTGCATTTGGAGAAGGGTCCAGAAATTTGTCAAAAACTTGTCCTCGGAACATGCACTTCTGCACCCTCAAAGGAGGTTTTGATGAATGGATGGATCGAGATTTATTAATGTTTGCATTTTAATGTCTGCTACTGATGTTGCACTTTTGTACTCTTAGTAGATGTTAGAACAAGTAGAGATAAATCGTTTTTGCTTGAAGTTTATGGGTAGGATTCGTCATAAATGGTACTTTTATCTCTTGACCAATTTCTGCTTATATCATTGAAGTGATACACAGTTTTTAGTTGTTTATATGTTAATGCATGAATATATGGGTTACCATTTGGCACTTCTGTACGGTGGAGTCATTTATTTGTGTTTGATATATGAATAACTTATTATGCGATACGCTGTTCACAACTGTTTTGCTTAACTTTTTATGCAGAATGGTTTATCTTAATTGATTTCTATTCTTATGATAGCTGAATGATCTTTATTACCAGTTATTGTTCGAAATCTCTTTAGATCGCATAATAGAAGAAATACACCCCGGGTTAGCGTAGATTAGATGTGTTGTTTCTCATTAGATTACAATAGCATAGAGTTAGTTTAGAAGTTTGAATTAAATTAGCTTTAAATATTCCTAGATCAGCATCATCCAACTCTACACACACGCACACCCCTTAGATTGGGAAACTGGTCCCATTATCCCCAGTCGGACCCGCTATACCAAACGGATAAGGAGCTGCCAACCAAGCTCCGGACCGGGTGGGTATCCCCCTTGTTGTCGACCCGATTTTTGGACCTTCAACAGGTCTACATCAAGGTCACTCCATTCATATTGAGGTGAGAAAAGCATCTGACCACTCACTTGTCATGAGGAGAATAGAAGAAGAAAGGCTTCTCAAGCTGCAAGGTACCTTTGCTCGTGCACAACATTTCTCATACAATTCTCATTATGAAGAAGGTACACTTCCATCAAGTTTATTATGGCATGCTAGATTTGGACATTTGAATTATGACAACCTCCGCTTGTTGAAGAAAAATGGTGTTACTAGTTTTCCTACAATTCCTAGGAAACTTAAGCAATGTGATGCTTGCATTCTAGGAAAGCATAGAAAACAGTCTTTTCATGATTCACATTCAAGAGCACATAGAAATCTTGAACTCATTCATTCAGATTTATGTGGTCCAATGAATGTTCCTTCTGCAAATGGAAACAAATATATGATGACATTTATTGATGACTACACCAGAATGTGTTGGGTTTATTTATTGAAGAACAAATCTGATGCTTTTCAAACATTCAAGAACTTTCATAAATGGATTGAAAATGATGCACAATCTCATATTGGCTCTATTCGCATTGATAATGGAAAAGAATACACTTCAAATGAATTTGAAAACTATCTTCGCCAACATGGGATCAAACATCAAACAACTATGCCTTATAATCCCCAACAGAATAGTGTAGCTGAAAGAATGAATATGATAATCTTAAATATGGTGCGCTCCATGATGTTTTTCAAAAATGTAAAATTGATGTTTTAGGCTGATGCAGTTCTATGTGCTGTATATATAAAGAATAGATGTCCATCTAATGCTATCAGAAACGAGACTCCCTATGAAATGTGGTATGGGCACATTCCTTCGGTAAAGCATCTCAAGGTATTTGGTTCCATCTGTTATGCCTTGATACCAAAGGTACATAGAAACAAACTTGGTGCAAGAAGTCGTAAGTGTATCTTCCTGGGGTATTCAAACACCTCCAAAGCATACCGTCTCTATGATGAAGCCAATAAAAAGTTTGTTGTATCTAGAGATGTAATCTTTCTTGAATCATCCAAAACTGATAATGTTGTTGAGCAGCAACTTGATCGCTTGGATAGATTCGCAAATGCAAAATCATTTCAAGAATTTGATAATCAGATTCCACATCTTGAAGGGGGGATTCCTATACTAAATCAACCTATGGAATCTTCTTCTGAAGCACTCTCTCCCCCGCATGAAACTCCAACAATGGATGATACTTTAAGTGATGTGATTGATAGAATTGGGAGACTCAATCTTGATTCAGTCCCAACTCAATCAATGGAGCAGCCTGGACCATCTGAGAAAGGTCCCCCAAAGTGGCTGACAAAGACACTTGAAAGTGTTCATCGTGATGAGGTTGGAAAGACAGGAACTAGAAATTCAAACTGGCAAAGTGGAGGTGATGTAGATGACTCTGATTCACCTGTTGATATGGATGTTTCTTATGATTGTGAATTGAATTTGTCTACAGATTTCGAACCAACTTCCTTCAAAGAAGCTGCTTCTCATGATGAATGGAAAGAAGCGATGCAAAAGGAGTATGATGCCGTGATAAAGAATGGCACTTGGAAGTTGGTTGATCCTCCATTAGGAACCAAACCAATTGGTTACAAGTGGGTCTACAAGAACAAGTATATAGCTGATGGCTCACTTGACAAGTAAAATGGGCTACCATTCGGACACTCTTTGCCCTAGCAGCTCATAACAGTTGGAAAGTCCATCAAATGGATGTAAAACTGCTTTTTTGAATGGAGATCTAAAAGAGAATGTTTTTATGTCCCAACCTGAAGGACTTGTTGTGAAAGGACATGAACATAAAGTATGCAAACTTGTGAAATCCTTGTATGGCCTCAAACAAGCACCACGAGCCTGGTATGAAAAACTAATTGAGCATCTTCTGAAACTCAATTTCAAACATTATGATCTTGATGATGCAACTTTATTTGTCAAGAAAGCTGGCAAAATAGTTGTGTATCTTGTGGTATATGTAGATGATCTTTTGATGACAAGGAACAATGAAAGCTACATTGCATCCATAAAGAAGGAATTGAGGAAAGGTTTTGAAATGACTGATTTGGGGTATGTTCATTACTATCTTGGTATTGAAGTAACTCAACATCCGAAGTCCATATTCCTTTCTCAAAAGAAGTACATTGGAGATCTGTTGAACAGGTTTGGCATGACAAAATGCAATCCTCTTACTACTCCAATGGAACAAAACTTAAAGCTCACATCCATTGAAGGAAAAGAATTTGAGGATGCAACAAAGTATAGACAGCTTGTAGGAAGTCTCAACTACCTAACTACTACCAGACCAGACATTTCATTTGTTGTTGGAATCCTGTCCAGGTTTATGCAAAAGCCTTGTGAGAGACATTGGTCTGCTGCAAAAAGAGTTCTACGGTACTTGAAGGGAACTCAAGACTTTGGAATCAAGTATACACAGGTGGACGACTTCAGCTTGATTGGATACTTTGATTCAGACTTCGATGGAGACAAAGAAACTGGGTATCTACTTCAGGTTATGCTATGAGTCTTGGATCATGCACTGTCTCCTAGAGATCACGCAAACAATCAGTTCCAACGGATTCCACAACAGAGGCAGAAACTGTGGCAGTAGCCGAGGCAACAAAAGAAATTGTGTGGCTCAGGAAAATTCTTAAAGATTTGCAGGTAAAACAAGTACAATCAATTCCACTCATGATTGACAATACCTCGGCAATAAAGTTGGCCAAGAACCCAAAGTTCCATGATCGAACGAAGCACATCAATACTAAATATCATCTGATTCGACATCATGTTGAGGCAAAAACAATCCATCTCCGCCATTGTTCCACTAATGAGAAAATTGCAGACATCTTCACCAAAGCACTTTGAAGAGAAAAGCTTGAAAGATTCAAAACGATGCTTGGACTCACCAAGATCCCTTCAGATTAGGGGGAATGTTGACACCTAATCATCAGGATTGGGTGAATAAGTGTAACTGATGTAAATAAATAATAGAAAATATGAAAAGTCACGGGGAGATGAAATGAACAGTCTCTCCCTCGTGTATATAATAAAGACCAACCTGAATGAATACAATGAATTGATTTGGAGGAGGTATTGCCTGGTCTGACATATAAACTAGATTACATTATGGTATAAATGCAAGTTTGCTTCTTTATGTATCATTAAAGAGTTTTTTTTAGTAATGTAGTGTTCTTGGGATAATAATGATGAAACAACAACATTTACTATGTTTTTTTCGAGTAGTGTAGTGTTCTTGGGATAATAATGATAGAAATAACAATATTTACTGTGTTGATAGGTTTGGCTCTCTTAAAGAATTTTTTCGAGTAGTGTAGTGTTCTTGGGATAATAATGATAAACAATAATATTTACCATGTTTTTTTCGAGTAGTGTAGTGTTCTTGTGATAATAATGATGAAACAACAATATTTACTATGTCGATAGGTTTGGCTATTTCACAATAGAATTTTTAGAATTTTTATTTAATTATCAATAATTATTAGGTGGATGGTAGAGATTTAACCTCCACGACTGAAATATTCATATTAGTATTATCTCCAAGTTAGTCATGTTATTTTAATTAATTTATCTCAAATTAATTAATTAAAGAAAATCTCATATCAACATGTGTTATATTGGACATATGGTATTAATAAACCATGGTATTGCAACAAAAACTATTTACAAGTTAAAAATTTCCATAGTAAAATAAAGTGAATCTACATTAAAAATATTGTTTATGATGATGATGATGATGATGATGATGGTTAACGTCCGTTGAGACCAAACAATGATCTATCGGACCTAAATAAACAAATTATTTATTTTGATTTAAAATTTTATTCCGATGCTCAAAAAGCTTGGAGAGAAGCCTCCCGAGCTCACTATAATTTTGACATTGTAAAAGGCTAGGAAGGTCAGTATTGTAACAAAGATTGTGAAATTGAGATCTAATGTGGTTGTATGCAGGGCACTCTAAGAGGAAGTGGTTTTCATCCTCGATGCTCCTATTCTCACAAATATGGCAGATCCTTTCCATCCATGGCATTTTAGGAACTGCCCAACGACCTGTTTCACTATGGAGCTCATGAGAATTCGTTCTAATCTTTGCTATATTAATTTTCTTCTTTGAGCTAGTTAAAATAGAGAGATACTTTTGATCTTCAAGGGTGGGGTTGATGACCTTCTTATAATAACTTAATTTTCTTTTAGATGCTAAATCTTTCTCACACCACAATTTTTCTTTGAACTTAGAAGTAACAATATCTTTAATGTTATTTATGTTTTGCAAAGCATCATTCTCGTTGATCTCCCAATAGTTTAACCAGGCCCTTGTGTCTTTATGCCATCCTCGGTTGAGCCTTAGGTGGTTTTGGCTGGAATTTAAAGCTAGCTTAGGAAGTCTATGATCGTCTATGTTATTGAGCTTGTGCTTGTACAACAGAAACCTAAGCATAGCTAGGCTCTCAATAGGGGAAAGACCTGCTTCTATAAGGAGAATAGGATAGGGTGTATTACTTTTAATTTTCAGGTTATAAGTTATAAAACGCTTCTGGATTTGCTCAATCTTTCTCCATGATTCTCTGGAGATGCTGCAACCCCAAACCTCACAGCCATATAAGATAACAGGAGTGACTAAAGTTTCAAAGAGGAACTTCTTTTTATCCCACATTACGAGGTTTGCTGTTTTACAATTATTTTCAAGACCAAAATAAGCTTTCCACCCCCCATTAATCCTTTTCTGAATGCTATGGTTCCAGTTGAGCTTGTGATGGATATCAATTCCTAGTTACTTGTAAGAATACACTTCCTCCAAGTTATTATTGTCATACATAAAATTAGCGTAAGTGTCCTTCTTGGATTTGATAATCATAACTTTTGTTTTGTCAGTGTTAACAGTCATACCCATGGTAGAGCAGAAATCCTTAAGAAGCTTGAGTTTCTTATCAAGATCAGATGGGCACCTTGCCAAAAGAACAATATCGTCAGCATAGAGAAGAAGGATAACAACTATCCTAGCTAAGATCGTGCCATCACATCCTGCTTCTTCTAAATAGCCTTCAAGCTTATCGATGTAAATGCCAAATAGGGTAGGGGAGAGGGAACAACCTTGTTTAACTCCGATGTTACACTTAATATCTTTTGACCACCCCTCATTGCTCTTTAGCTTGGCAATTACATTCTCGTATAACCTTATAGTAGCAGCTCTCAACTCAAGAGGAACCTTTAGCTCTTCTAACCTATTCCAAAGGTTGTATCTAGGAACCGTATCGAAAGCCTTTCTAAAGTCCACAAAGCAACAAAATAAATTGGATTTATCATTACGACATTCCTCCGCAATGATCCTAAGCGTAACAAGGTGGTCTGTTGTTGAGTGATGACTTATGAAACCTGCTTGGCCTTTAGCCCGCTTACCTTCACTTTCAAGCCATATGCTTAACTTCTTTTCCAGAATACTACCATACAACTTGGCTAAGAGAGGGCTGATCATAATTGTCCGATAATTAGAGGGGTTATTTGTATCCCCACTTTTAAAAATAGGGATAATGAGGCTCTCAGTCCAAGGTTTAGGGAACCCTTGCTTGATTGCTTGATTGAAAAGCTTGTGGATGTGGGGGATGAGGACAGGACCTCCAATTTTTAAGATTTCCGCCTGGTAACCTTCAATGTCCTTAGCTTTCCCATTAGCGAGGCGATTAACCCCAAACTTAATGTCTTCTAAAGAGAAAACTTCTTTCGTTGTGAGTAGGGTTTCCAAATTATCCATGACATTTGGAGATTCATAAAGTTTTTTAAGATAAGAATTCCAATTGTGAAGAGCAATTTTATTATTATCCTTAGTCTTCCTAGTCAGAATCTGCCTCCAAAATTTCTTAGGAGCTACCTTAGAGAGGTGTAAGAGATTCTCCTGTCTTTGACGAATGTACTGCCTCTTTTTCCTTTTAATTAGGGCTTTGTATATTTTTATCTTGTCCATTTTAAGAGAATCATCAACAGCTTCCTTAATTGCTCTCCTCGCACTTTTACAATCTTTGTCATACCATGGATTGGTTTTGCTATTTCTTTTATTATTTGAGACTTCAATTGAGAACTTGTTAATAGAATATGAGAGGGTTGTAGTAAAATTATGATATAGGTCTTCTATGTTGTCTATACTAGATAAAGGAAGCAAATTAGTTTTTAATTCATTTAGAAAGAGATCCTTTTTATTTCTATCAAATATTAAGTTCTTTTGGCTGTAAGTATTATTTTCTATGGGAACTCTATGCATGACAAAATTGAGAGTTATAAGTAAAGGCCTATGATCAGAGTCAGGTTCGTGGTCGTTTAAGATGTCAAAATTTACCATTTCGTTGTATAATGGGAGATCGGAAATAACGTAGTCTACCACGCTGCTACCAAGTCCATGGATGCAAGTCATCTTGCTGGAATTGGGCCACTTCTTTAGACCGTTTAAAATTATGAGATCCTGAGCACTACAGAGCTTGACTAGCTCTGACCCAAACAAATTTTCCCCGAGGTCTTCAGAGCTCCTTTTGTACTTACTAGCCAGGGTAGGGTCTTCGTCTAACCAAAGAGGATTAGGGTTGGAATGATTGTTTAGAATAATAGCTTGGTTGTTTGAAGTTTGAGCATTAAAGTCACCTATTAAAAGGATATTACCGTCATTCCTTAGGCTAGAAATATCATTCTCTAAACTATTGTAAGGGTTAGTTTTATCTAGATTCTTCTTCTTATAGAAGTTAGAATTGATGGGGGGAAAATAACATATTGCTATGTAGGACTTTTTATTATTAATGTCTCTGATCTCTATCCAACTAAATTGGTTGTAAGGGTCGTTTTTATAAATCCTAACATGGGGGGAGATGTTCTTCTTAATGTAACAAGCTATTCCCCCAATGCCTCTACGGGAGGATCGCTTGTTCCACGTAAACCATAGCGTAAAGCCATCTATGTTAGGGACCTTAGATTCTTCGTGCTCCAAGTTTCAACAAGCAAAATAATATCAACATCATTTGAAATCCAACTTAGCTTGGGGCCTTTGTTCCATGGGAAGCCCCGACAGTTCCAAGAAAGGATCCGAAGCATGTTTAATTGCTATTGATTACTATCTTTTTGGTTTCTATCTCGAATAAAGGCTTTTCTATTTCTGATTATTGCCCATTTTCCTTCCTTTCTAGCTTCTTTTACCTTTTGAACCTCCTTTCTTAATTCTATTTGATCTTCTGGAATGAGATCTTCATTTATGAATATTCCCGTTCCTTTTAGACTTGAGGTTTTACTAAGTATGTTGTGCTTATGATCAGTAGAGCTCACCTTTATGCGGATTAGTCTTCCTTTATTCTCGGTTAATTTCCCCAACCTTGTTGCTTCTGTGAGACACACTGTTTCAATTTGTAATCTATTATGTAATTCTGTCTGGACTAAAGCTAAAGTATCCTTATCTTCTTCCTCTTTTAAACTGAAGATTATAAGGTTCAAGGCCCTTTTGTTACGTTCGTGGTCTAATTCTATTAATTTTTTCATTTCATCTTTAATTGGTTTAATATCTAACTTATCTACCACATTATTTAGGGTGAGGCGGCTATTAACTTTTTCTTCTAATTCTTTAATCATGTCTTTCATTTTAAGACCCTCTAAAGTATCAGCGTCTCCTTGCTGGGATGGTTGGTTAGTATCTTGGTTTTGTTTTTCTATAACCTGCAATCTAGTCTCCATTGCCTCCATTTTATTCTCCAGTAGTTCTATTTTATTTTCTATTTGTTTTTGGATCATGTTTTCAAGAGATGCAAATTTATTTTCCAGCACGGCTTCTAACTCTTTTTGTAACTTGGCTTCTTTTTCTTCTCTACGTTTCTCTAAAGACTCTATATACTCATAGAGGCCTTGTAGAGTAACTGTGCTAGGTCTGCCCTTGGTAATCTTTGGTAACTGTGGTGAAATATTCATACTTGAAATTATATGAGCAAATATGTATTAGAAAAAGAAAAAGATAAGGAATGTGTGCACCTGATATCAGCGAACCTGACTGCAGATCGCCTGTGCGAGCCAAGATCACCAAGCTTTGGATTTATATATGCGAGCTTCAAAACCAAGATCACCGAATGCGTTTATAAATGCGAGCCCCAGAACCAAGATCACCGAGTGCTAGGATTATATATGCGAGCCAAGATCACCGAATGCGAGGGTTTATATATATTTCAAAAACCGGAGCCTTAGAACCGGAGCGAGGATATAGATCACCGAGCTTTGGATTTATATATGCCAAAATCACCGGATGCGAGGATTTATATGTATTTCAAAAACCGGAGCCTCAGAAACCGGAGCGTTTATATATAGATCACTGTGTGTATATGCGAGCCTCAGAAACTGGAGCGTTTATATATGCGAAGAATTATATGCGAGCGTCAGAAAACCGGAGCGTTTATATCTGCGATCGTTTATACTTATATGCGAGCCTCAGAAAACCAGAGCTTATACTTATATGCGAGCTTCAGAAACCGGAGCGTTTATATCTGCGAGCGTTTATATATGCGAAGATTTATATGCGAGCCTCAGAAACTGGAGCGAGGATATAGATCACCGAGCTTTGGATTTATATATCCCAAAATCACCGGATGCGAGGATTTATATGTATTTCAAAAACCTGAGCCTCAGAAAACGAAGCGTTTATATATAGATCACCGTGTGTATATGCGAGCCTCAGAAACCGGAGCGTTTATATATGCGAAGATTTATATGCGAGCCTCAGAAACCGGAGCGTTTATATCTGCGAGCGTTTATATCCGAACCCGTTCAATACATCCAAGATTCGAAGACTGTTTATATATCCGCACTGTTTATATATGAACTGCAGAAGAGAAAAGATCTGAAGAGTTGCATATAAAATGATTTATATATCTGCTCAATATATCCGCACTGTTTATATATCCGAACCCATTCAATACATCCAAGATTTGAAGATTGTTTATATATCCGCACTGTTTATATATGAACCGCAGAAGAGAAAAGATCGGAAGAGTTGCATATAAAATGATTTATATATATATCCGCACCGTTTATATAACCGAACCCGTTCAATATATATCCGCACTGTTTATATAACCGAACCCGTCCATAAGAGAAAAGATCCGAAGAGTTGCATATAAAATTATTTATATCTGCGAGCGTTTATATCCGAACCCATTCAATACATCCAAGATTCGAAGACTGTTTATATATCCGCACTCTTTATATAACTGAACCCGTCCAGAAGAGAAAAGATCCGAAAAGTTGCATATAAAATGATTTATATCTGCGAGCATTTATATCCGAACCCGTTTATATATATTTCTTAATACAACATTTATTATTAATTAATCATAAAATTAAAAATGAGAGATCTATGAAAAGACAGATAATTTAACCAAATCACAGCTAACAATAATGACACTCGAACTTATTAAAACAGATTTCTCTTATTTTCGTATTCAAGTGCATTAATGCCTAGCACCATAACAGCAAAAGCTTTGAAATTACTTAAAGCAAAAGTTAGAAGCGACAATGGATTGTGGGCGTCATCGTCATGAATTGATCGCATCTCCTTTCGGCGTCATTGCTTTATCTCAGTTATATTTCCCATTTTATATGTTCACAAGAGAGAGGAATAAAAAAATTTATTTAAAAATAAAAATAAGAAAATTTATGGGTAAAACTTTTATTTTTTTTAAACAAAACTAAAGAAAGATGATAAATAATATAAAAATATTACCATCGAAATTATTTTTGCTAGAGGATGATATTTTTTTATTTAATATTTTTGAAATATTTTAAAATATACATTATAAAATAGGTTTAGAATTTAAATTTGTATATATAAAAATTTAAAATAAATTTGTATATATAAAAATTTAAAAAATATATATATAAATTGTGCTATGTTCTCAAAGTTCAAAGTTCAGTTTAAATAATTAATATTAGATATGAAGTTTTTTGATATCGTTGTTAGTTGTTGCTAATCATAAATTTGATAATTAAAATTATTCATTTTACCATTTACAAAATATTTTAAAATTTCCATATTTTCATTCCAAACATATCTATATTTATATATATATCTATATTATTTTTAATATATTTTAAAAATATATATTATAAAATATATTCATAAATACAATCATCTCACAACCTTATAATTCTATATAAGTTTTTCCAATTTTATGATGACATTAAAATAGTGATAATGATAAGCAATATTAATTTTATATTTATGCCTATTAAATTGAAAATAGACCATGGGTGCAATGAAGTGTTTATGGTAATCATATGGAAATGTAAATGACGAGGAGTCGAATATTTGGTAGTGAGTTAACGAAAATGGTGGGCAGTATTCAGGTGGTTGTGTAATATTTTTTAAATGTTGTAACCATTTTTGCCTAATTCTAGAATATGTAAAGTATTGTGTAAATATTTAATAAAGTATCTCCAGAACATATTTTATAGGTCAATTTTTATAAAACATAAATTATAAAATATAATGAGTTTGTAGTTAATAAATTTATATATATATTTTAAAATGTTATTCATAATGTATTAGGAATGTTTATGATATTTTGTATTATAAAGCTAACCTAAACTTTGTCAAACATCTTTGACAAATGTTTCAAGCTACAAAAATTGGACCTCGTTGTGCATCATCCATGTTTTAGAACAATTATATCTTAGATATTATTTTTAATTGCTAAGTCTGCAAGAATTTTATATTTTTTTCATTGGTTTGTTGAAAGTAAAAGTATTTTGGATAATTTATTAATATTGGATATTTAAGTATGTTAATGAAAATATAGGAAGTGGCCACAAGTTAAGGGAGTGAAGACTAGAGTGGCCAGTGGCCATGGTACGTGGTATTATGGATTGTAATTATGCTATCAAAGTATTCAAGGATATTGAATTTATTTTAAAAAAAAATATAATATTTTAATAATATTAAATTTATTTTTTATATAAAAATATAATAATTTAAAATTATATTTTTAAAAGATATTTTATTATTTATATTAAAAATAGAAAAAGAAAAAAGAAAATTATATTTAATTAAATTTAATTAGTATAGTTGTATAAATTAAATTAAATTTTTGGTAAATGTAGTTTCAAGGGATAGTTTTTTTTTGCTAAGTACTTTTCTTATGGGGAGGTCATTGTGCCAAATTTCTTTGATGCCTTTGGGGTTAGGCCTTGTTAGTTTGGCCCACATGTAGATCTCTTCTGGTTGATCTACCTTGATTTTTTAGTGGATGTAGTGGTCATTCAATGTCTATGAATCACCCTAAAAAAATAGTAAATTTGGAGAGGTATCAATTCATAGTAAGTATCAAAACACTTAGTTCATCATACATTTTAATTTGCTCAAATTTAAAAAAAACAAAAGAAATAATTAAATTGTAACTTTATTTTAAAAAAATATTATTAAAAATAATTAATACATAAGTTAAAAATAATTAATACATAAGTTAAATATATATACATTTAGAAAAACATGTAATAAGATTCTTAACTATAGATATTCACACCCATGTTATGATGAATATTTTTAATTTGTAAATAGACTTTCTTACAATATCACCCACACATTATCATGGAGATTTTTAATTTGTAAAGAAACTTTCTTACAATATCATGGTGAATATAGTTTCTTATCAATACCACATGCCCAAAAAATCATAGTTTATTTTATATGGCACTTGTTCATATGACATTTTTTAAAATTAATGGATTTAGTTAAAAAGGTAAAAAAAGACATAACTACTTTGGAAATAAATCTCAATCTTTGATTGTGTATACTATTAAAAATATTTTATAAAAATTAAATCCCTATTTAATTGGTAATTAAATTAATTTTGTGTATACTATTAAAATTATTTTAAAATATTTTATAATGTTTAAATCCCTACCATCCACCTAATAATTAGTGATAACTAAATTAAAATTCTAAAAGTTCTACATATGCATCACCACGATTAATGGATCCCTGAGAGGTGGTTAAAAACATGTGGCAAACACATAGGGAGTGTTGGACAATCCACTGCCTAACAATCTCTATCTCTTTCCCAACACGTACCAGGGGTGTTTTGAACTGAGACCTTTGGCTCTAATGCCATTTGTTGGAATCACGATTATCATTGCACCAAAAACTAGTAGATGTTAGTAAACAAATACATCACCTTGCACCAAAACCCAGTAGGTGTTAGTAAACAAACACATCACGTTGCACCAAAAACCAGTAGAACAAACACATTACAAGACTTAAGGGATTTCCGAGAATGCATGTCACAAACACACAGGAGCAGTGCTAGATTATCAAATGTCCAACATAATGCTCATGTCTTTATAAATGGAAGTTTAATTGAAGTAGTTTTGACAATAAAATTACTTCCACTATATCAAAGAGTCATGGTATAAGTAACTAATGGCATAAAGTTTATATAAGTAAGCTTAATGTGAGGCGTAGTCCAAGTGAAGTTTTGTGCTCCACAAGTTAGAGGTGAAACACATCAGTGTTGGAGGTATCATAATGTGCCCAAATAGTGCATTGTGACACTAAGAGACTTTAAAGTTGTGAAAGAGATTGTCCTATAAAGATGAATATTATACACTATTTACTATGTCAATCGTTGATACACTACCTTTACATTTTGTCCAGAACCAATCATTAACATACTATATTTACATCTTATTCTCTTGAATAAGAATAAAATCACATTGGTTAAACCAACATAGATCTATGTTAAGTACAGATCTAACATGAACGGAGAGGGATCAAATTTCTTCAACTACAAACTTCCAATAAACTTTTTAACCATAAAAAACTTATTTTTATGTTTTAACAATTTATTTTTCTATATATAAATATATATGAAATTGATATACACAGTTAATATAGATATTCAAATAATTTATTAAAATCTCTTATTAATTATTTTTTTTTTAATTTAATATTTAAACAGTTTACATAAACATTTTTAGTTATTACCACATATTCATTTTTTTTAATTATAGCCTATATTATTTTTATTTTAAAATTAACAATCCAACCGACACACTTACACATCTATTGTGCTGAACCGTAAAATTAGGCTTAGTCTCAACCGCCAATCATCAAATTTTGTATAGCGCTTAATATTTGCTTCTACTAAGCTCGGCATTCGGCAATGGGCATTATTGGTAGGTGAGTTGTAATCGGCCCGCATAATGTGGGGATGTGAGGTCTTTGAGGATAAATTGATAAAGTGAATGACAGGGCAGTGGTGACTGTCGGTGAGAAGGTGCGCACTGGGGAGAGCGGTTCTGTAAAGCTGTTTTAGGAGTACCACCAAGTTAATTTGGGAAAAGCTTCTCCTTATTTATACCTTGATTAGATCCTGGACATCAATATGAATTTATCTCCTCTCCTTGCCACGTCTTTCGTTTATATCATCTTCCTTTCAATCTGATAGCCTACTATACCATCTGCAAAATCCAATGGAGTCGGTTGCCACAGAGCCAGCGCCAGTATCATCAGCAACATACCACGTTTTTATAAGTCACAGGGGTCCTGATGTTAAGAAGACTTTGGCTAGCCTCATCTACTGTCGCCTCAAATCTTATGGGTTCCGCGTCTTTCTCGATCAAAAGGAACTCCAAACCGGAGATGCTCTCTCCCCTGCAATTCTCGGAGCCATTGAGAGTGCGTCAGTACATATTGCCATTTTCAGCAAGCGCTATGCTGAATCGCGTTGGTGTTTGGATGAATTGTGTTGGATCTTGAGATGCAACAGGAAGATCATTCCTGTGTTTTATGACGTTGAGCCCACAGACCTTCGTTACATTGACAGCGAGAGGGGATGTTATAGGAAAACCTTTGAAGAACACCAACTGAAAGGCAGAGTCGGCATAGAAGACATCAAGAAATGGAAGGCGGCCCTCAACAAAGCCTCAGAGATTTCTGGCCTTCTCTTCAAAACTAATGAAAGGTGAATACATTCAGCTTTATTACAAATCTTTGATTTCTCGAAGTCGTTTCTTCCTTCCTTCCAGTAATTCTGATCATTATGACTGCATGTACGTGTTTGTTGCTTTGCAGTGACTATGGAGAGGTTTTGGAGGAGATTGTCAAAGCTGTGTTAAAAGGGGTAAATTGGGAACCATTGGAAGTGGGTAAATACCTAGTTGGACTCGATCCAGCTGTGAGGGAAATAGATGATGAAATTAAGAAACAGAGGGAGTTAAATGGCACAGTTATTGTGGGGATTGCAGGAATGGCCGGAGTAGGCAAGTCAACTCTGGTCACACATCTCTACAACCTGAAACGTTCGGCTTTTACTAGGTTTTGTTTTTTGTCCGACGTCAGGAAAAAGGATTTATCATCTTTGCAGCGGAAGCTCCTTCGGGATCTGCTGGGTTGTGATTTCCATGTTGAAGATACCAGACATGGGAAAGGTATTTTTCGCGATCGTCTCCGAGGTCTCCAAGTTCTGATTGTTTTGGATGACGTGGATCATATCACGCAAATAAGTAATCTACTAGTCACTGATGTTGTGGGATCGGGTAGTTTGATTTTGATCACTTCTCGTGATCAAGATTTACTCAGACGCTCCTCTCCAAAAACTGTAGTGTATAATCTGAAGCCATTGCAGACAGAGCATGCTCAGGAGCTTTTCTGCCGGCATGCGTTCGATCAATCCGAACCATATGAAGGATTCGAATGTTTGGTTGCGGAGGTTTTGAAAATTTGTGGTGGGTTGCCATTATCCTTACAAGTTTTGGGCGGGCTGTTCCTTGGCCGCTATGAGGAAAAGTATTGGAGACGGCACTTGGACAGGTTATCAAGAAGACTGCCAGAGGATATAGTGGACACTTTAAAAGTGAGTTACGAGGCTCTGAATAGTGAAGAGAAGGAGATATTTTTGGACATCGGTTGTTTCTTAGTGGGAGAGGAAAAAGAAGTTGCAGTTCGAGTATTTGAGGGCCTAGGTTACACAGACGTCTGTGATTGCCTTGAAAATCTCCGTCAAAAATGCCTAGTCGAGTTTTATGATGAGGTCCAAGATGATGAAATGGTATCCAGACCGAAATTGGTAAGAATTATCTCGGTATTTTTTATTTTTATTTTTCTTTTCGCCAAAAACATTATTCCAGTGGGATCTTATACACCATAACTTCTTTTTTTCTTCCTTGGATTGATTTTTTATCTTTTATTTTTCTTTTTTATTTTTTCCTTCTTTTCTTTTTTTTCTTTCTATTTTTTTCCTTCAATTGAGAGTGATGGATTCAATCTTCCCAGGGCTATACAGTCCACGATCCAGATAGTATCTACGATTATGTCCACCTACCAAAGACGGAGAAAATTACAATGCATGAGCATATCAGGCAGTTGGCCAGACATATCGCCAGGGAAGAATTTGGTGTGCTTCCAACGCGTAACCCACTACGGCTCGGCTGCTCGAAAGATGTAGAGGAATTGATGTTGAAGTTACAAGTAAGCAAAGCATATTTTCTCTTATTTTTATGAAACGATTCATTACAAACGGGCGTTTAATTGAACTCCCTGAAATGCGTTTGTTAGGGCGGAGCCGATTCCTGTTTGATACGAGGGATTCGGACGCCGAAAGGTGAGCATCTGCCAGATTGCACGAATTACATTAAAGGTGTAGGTGTACGCCTCTTTGTAGTTGAGGTTCCCATAGATTTGTCGACACTTTTCGGTATGTGGGATATGTCGGGAGATTTGGTGTGGCTTCGATTGCGCAGTTTCAGCTCCATCTATTTTCCTGATACCGTTTCACTGAGAAACTTGAGAGTTTTGGAACTTGAGGGACATGGGGACCTCGAGCAGTTCTTCCAAAGATTTAATATGGTAAGTACATCCATAGTTTGCTGAGTATTTTGAGTATAGTGAAATTCGTCCCACATTGTATTAAACACATTATGTGCATTAACATTTGCAGCCTCCTCGGAACTTGAGTGTGTTGAATATTGATGTGACAGACACACATCGAAGGCCCATCTTTAACCCTTCTGCGCATCTGACGGGCACGCATCGTAATCAACGGTTAAGTCGGGGGCGTGCCCGTCAGATGCCTCGAAGGAACAATCGGGTTAAGTCAGGGGCGAGTACCTCTAGCAGCAGCGGCCTTGATCTTAACGATTCTGCGATGGTCTCAAATAGCAGCAGGGAAGGCTTGACGACATCTTATTTTTTCCGCTTTCTGGAATGGATGGGAACCAGCATAAAAAATCCGAGCAAGATTGTGTTGAAGAATATCAAATTTCTACAATCGCTCCCCATTGGGTTTGGGGAACTCAAAAGCCTCAAACATTTAGATCTATCCGGCTGCAATAATCTAACACAACTGCCCTATTCCTTCTCTGAATTAATGCATCTCCAATATCTAGTTTTGCGAGACTGCTTCGATCTCTCAATCCCCATGGATTTTTTGGGAAATATGTCATCACTTGAGTATGTCGATTTCAAAGGTTGTAGCAAGTTGAAATATTTGCCGGCGGAATCGAAAATCAAAAGTCTTTAAGATACTTGAATATACTATCTACTGATTTAAAATTGCCCATGAATTTGAAACTACCGGAAAAGTTACAAATACTTAGAATAGGGGAAGTGCGAGAGACTATATTTAAAGCTACAGGTTCTTCTGCCCGAATAGATGATTTAAAGGGGACAAAGCTATGTCATTCTCTGGACGATTTGAGGACAGAGTTACGACAGTCTCTGGGTGATTTGAGACGATTAAAAGAGTTGAAAGAGTTAGTTTTGATAGGTTTCAGAGATCAAGAGCTTGAGCTTATTTTATGGAAGGAAATTGCAGGGCCGAATATGGAAGTTTTGGTTATAAGGAATTGTCCAATCAAAATATTTAGTTTTAAAAAGGGGACAATGCAGGTTGGCACAGTTTTAAGAGATTTCACTTTGAGTGGCACGGAGATAACCAAGATACATATTCCTGGACATGTTTTACCCAGCCTTGAAACTCTTGATCTTTCAGGAAATCGGGAGCTAAAGAAGGTTCAAAACTTGCCATCGACATTAGTAAGATTAAACCTGCAAGGATGCTCGCTATTGAAGACAATAACAAACCTTTCAAATCTGGTAGACCTCAAAGTCCTCAAGGCAAATCGATGCTCTGTGTTGGAAACCTTGAATGTTGAAGGTCTGACATCGTTAGAAGAGATTCAAGCGGAGGCGTGTTGGGAGCTGAAGAGCATACAGGGACTGAGTCAACGGGATCAGTTGAAATGTCTCCGCCTTTCAACAGACACTCGTGCTATCTGGAATGATATTTGCAATTTTTTGGTTAGTATTACACAACGTTTAATTCATGGTTAGGCGTTTTCTGCTTATCAGTGGATGTGTAATCTTATTTTTCTTCTCTATTTACTGTCGTGGCCAGTTTAACGAGACTACATTATAGCTGTGCTAAACGGATTTGGGAAATGTGTGCAGGCATCGACTTCTCATGAAAATCTATCAACGGCCTTCTTGAGTGGAACAGTACGGAAGTTATCGGCTTTCACTTGTCTGTATTACACAGCGTATTCATTCGTGGTTAGTATTACACAGCGTATTCATTCATGGTTAGTCGTGGTCTGTTATCGGTGGATGTGTAACCTTATTGTAGTGGCCAGTTTAACGAGACTACGTTATAGTTGTGCTAAACGGATTTGGGAAATGTGTGCAGGCATCGATTTATGAAAATCTATCAACTTTTCCTCCTCTGTACCTAAAAGCAAAAGTTTATGAGGTATTTAATTTTCCTGAGAGCAGAGTTAATCTTTCAAGCAATAAATCGATACATTGAATTGTATAATTTAATTTATCAATTGAAATGAACTTCTGAAATTTGTGCAGGCCAGGCGAGGAATATATTCCATTGCGAGGAAATTTAACCTCAGAGTGGTGGATGTTGACTTTGCTGGATATTCATCTGAGTTTCATACGAAGATGGAAGAATTCCGGTCGTACGGTGCTCTGTTGATGTGCTTTCTCACCGCTCCTTCCCGCTGGTACGAGAATACTTACTTTGATGTAAGATTTGAAGCGAGTGATGATGGTGTGTCAGTTGATGAATTCAAAATGGTAGTTGAATACCCCCCATCCGGCGGCGGTAGTGAATTATACTTTCACATATTAATGTGGACGGAAGAGTGTAATCTGTTCAGTGCTGACAAAGGGTATAACAACATCTGTGTATCTCGTCGCTTAGTGTGGGGCGGGCTGGCAGCGGACGATGTGCCAGGGGGATGGATTATGATGGTCGATAAAGACACAAAGGTTTCACAAGTTTGCAAAGAAATCATAATGGCATTGTCATAAAAGAAAAACCTTCCGTTTTGGTACTGATAGGGATCACAGGTGATAAGTATGGTTGAATGGAATGTTTTCAAAAGATTGACGGGCTCTGAATGGAAACTCAATGAGAAGGATCTCTAATATATTTTAATGGTTTTATTTTGTGCTTTTTTTTTAAATTAATTTTTTATGTGAAGTAGGTTTGTTTTTTGTTTTCACCTCAATTAATTGTATTTGTATTGTATTGTCTCTGTCGCGTGTTTTTGTTTTTGTTTTTTAAGGATCGCTATTATATTATATTATATTATATTATTTATATTATATGATATGAGGTTATAAAACTGTATTTTAGGGGTGTTTTTGTTTTTTTAAAGATGGTTATTATATTGAATTTGGTTAAGTGTTGGTTTTTTTTTTGGATTTATGGCTTAAGATTGAGAGGATTTTTTTTATAGATCATTAAAAAGTAATTTTATGTGGAAATTATTAACCTGTAATTTTAGATGGTTTGTTTTCTTTGAATAACAATAATGAGTTAGTTTACATTTGCAAATAATATCAAGCCATAGATATCCATTACTGATCTGACAATTAAAATATGCCAATTTAAAAAAAATAACTCTATTTATTTTTTTTTCAAACAAATTATATTATTTTTTATTCAAATATTACATTTTTTAAACCTAAAAGAATTGTAAACTAATTTAATTACTTATAAATTATTATTATTTTTTAAACCTAAGACAATTATATTGATTTCTTTATATATTTTTATTTATTTATTTATAAATATGAAAGAATTACATTACGTATGGTTCATAAAAATGTTTTATTTTAATTATAATTATAAATAAATTTATTGAGCTGAAATTGTGAGCTGGAATGTTTTCAAAAAATTTAATTTTGACTTTTAAATAAAATAATATTTCAAATTTTATAAATTAAAAGTTTAATAAAATAATATTTCAAATTTTATAAATTAAAAGTTTAATATTGTTTTTTTCATTTTTGTAATATTTTTATTAATAATTTTGTAAGTGCGAGGTTCTCTAATCATAGATAAAATATTCATAAATTAACTTAGATAACAATCACCACAAAACCTTAAATGTTATCGAGCCATCCAACTAGGAAGTGTTAAAAATGCAATGTTTTGTATTAAATAGAATGAAAACCATTGGTCAGCTCTACGAGAGAGAGCATGAACCAAGAGACTCTAGCTCTGCAGAATGCTCTACATTGTTCATGTACATCACACATTATATAGTAATCATAGATTTAGGGAAGTTAGAATCATAACCTAACAAATAAAAACTAATTCTTATCCTGAGGTCTCGTGAACCAAGTCACTATTCTAAGATATTCTCCATTATCTCTAACGCTCCCCTTTAATGAAGAAGGGGTTCACAAATATGCCTAACATCTCCCTACACATTTCAAACTTGATTTTTCCAAGAGGCTTAGTGAAAATGTCTGCAACATTATCACATGTATTACAATATACTAAATGGATTTCTTTTGATTGCGCTTTCTCCATGACAAAGTGGAACTGTGTATCAATGTGTTTAGTGTTTTTGTGAAACACCGGATTATTAGCAAGTTTGGTTGAACTCTGATTGTCACATCTGATTGTTGTTGCATCTTTCTGTTCTTCCCCAACATCCTGGAGAAGTCTCACAACCAAACTACCTCACATGTTGCTGCACACATAGCTTGATACTTTGCTTCCGCTGAAGACAAGGAAACTATGTTCTATTTCTCACTGTTCCATGTAATCACTCCGGATCCAATGTTGAATGCATAGCCTGTTATGGATCTGTGATCATCTACATTTACAGTCCAGTTTGAATTTGTAAATCCTGTCAATCTAACATCAGAGGAATCAATGTAAATAATACCATAATCTACAATACCTTGTAGATACCTCAAAACACTTTTCACTGCATTCCAATGACTTTCAAGTGGCTTGGAGATGTATTGACTTAGCACACTGATTGCATAAGCCAAATTTGGTCTCGTAGTGGTGAGGTAGATTAGGCTCCTAATCAGCTGTCTGTAAAGTGTCACATTTGCCTCTTTAGAGCCATTCTCACTCTGCAGTTTGATGTTTTGCTGTAGTGGTACTGCTGCAGACTTACACTGATCCATCCTAAATCTTTCTAGTAGTCCTTTGACATACTTTCCCTGGGACAAAAATGTTTTTCCTGAATCTCTCCAGATCTCAAGACCCAAACATTATCTTAATTCACCAAGGTGTTTCATTTTGAACACCTGCGACATCTGTTGCTTGATTTCTTTGATTAGATAAGTAGCATCACCTATAATAATCAAATCATCTACATACAAAGAAATCAACACTATGCACCCTTGTTCATCTTTCATGGTATAAAAATTAGGGTCGTTTTTACTTCTGTTGTAGCCAAATTGCAGAAAAAATGAATCAATCTTTTCATATCAAGACCTGGGTGGTTGCTTTAGTCTATAAAGAGCTTTCTTTAATCTACAGACTAAATGTTCTTTCCCTTTCTGGACAAACCCTTCAGGTTGTTTTAAATAAACCTCTTCTTTCAATTCTCCATTTAAAAATGCAGACTTTACATCTAGATGGTGAATCATCCAATGTTTCTTAGTAGCTAAAGCAATCAACATTATGATGGTATTAAGTTTAGCTACAAGGGCAAAGGTTTCTTCATAGCCAATGCCTTCTTTTTGTGAATGCCCCTTTGCTACCAATCTAACTTTTAATTTATCTATGGTTCCATCTGCATTAATCTTGGGTTTATACAACCATTTACAAACTATGGTTTGTTTCCCTCTAGGAAGTTCAACCAGTTCCCAAGTGTTGTTCCTGATTATAGATTCATATCCTTGTTCCATAGCCGTTTTCCATTCACTACATTCATTTGCTTCTTTTTTTTTTTTTGGCTGAAGTAAGATTCGTGCCTTATATTTTATTAAATCACACATAATTTACAATATATACACATTTCCTCCCCACATAGTGGGTGAAAGTCCCAAAAGAAACGAGTCCTAAAGAGCCTAGGCCCTCCGACCTCAAAACCTGCTTGCCTATCACATTTGAGTACTGAAAAAACTAAGCGACGGGGGTCACAGGGCACAAGAACCCTCCCCACAAATACCCACGCTAGCAAACCTTGAGCCTGCCACAAAAACACTACCGTCCAAGATCCTACTTAAACTCGACGGTGGAGATGCTTATCGCTCCAAAAAGAAGCCTGATGTTTAATCCTCTAGTCCCACCAAACCGCTCGCACCATCCAGACCACTGATCGGGCTTGCAAAGATCGAACGATAGCACTGATGATTGCTCGCCTGAAATAATCGAGGGTTATAGTGCGATGAGAGTGGTTTTCATACCCCGCCCTCCTCCACGTGTTAAAACAAGAATGTTGTCGCTGCCCCAAATTCGAAACCGCCTTTGGCTTGAACGCGGTGCGATCGCACCAAAACCACCCGAAAAGTGGTTTTAACCCCCAACTCTGGAAAAAAAGTGAAATGAAGTCACTCGAACAGGGCCATTGGATATTCTTCTCGTCCTTTCCCATAACTGTGAGAACCAAACTCCCGCCTCCGGGTATTTTCGTTGTTGTGATAACAATAGTTACTGAGGCCGCCCCTGGCAAGCTAACTGCCATAGATATATCTGACCAAAATTGTGAGTCCTGCATCAGTTTTCTCATTGCATGTTGGTTTCCTTAGTTTTGTTCTGATACACTCTCTTATCCTCTTCCGCCTGGTTATGGCAAAGTTCTTTTAGTCCGCTCTGTGGCATTGCAAGCCAACCCCACAAAATTTTGCTATCCTTGCAGGTGACACCTTGATTGGCAAGAATGTCCGCCAATTTGTTGGCCTTTCTACGCACATGGATGAATCTGAGTGTGCGTAGTCCCTGAAGATGATCCTGAATTCTATGGAGCACCTTAATTAAACTCCAGCATTTTGTAACTTTTTCTGGCCCTGTTCCATGGCTAATTTTCTTGGCTGCGTTGATGACTAACTCTGAGTCAGCTTCTATTATCACATTTTGATAGTTTTCCTTTTTCAGAAGTTCTAAGTATTGCTCCAATGCCATAAGTTCCGCCATGTTGTTGGTGGCTTTTCCTAAATGACAATGGAAAAGGGAGATTATGCTTCCATTTTCATCCCGAAGAACTCCTCCAAAGCTCGCTATTCCCGGTTATTTTTTGATGCCCCATTGATGTTATATTTCAAAAAGCCTTTTGGGGGGGGTGTTCCAGAATTCTTTAACCTCTTCCTTCATGCTTATTGTCCTGTCCAGGCCTTGTGGGATGAGCCCCGGCATATCTAACTGCTTGAACATTTCCAACTCTGTTTTTGAGGGAGGATTTTTGGGGAGATCCCTAACTGTTGTGCTTACTATCTCTTTTAACTGTTTCAATATCTGCTCCAACAGGCTAAGAGAGGAGTTCTTCTTTTCTTTGAAAATTCTTTTGTTTCTTTCTTTCCACACGTTCCATATTATGAAACTTGGCAAGAGATCCCAGGCAGAGTTAAGAACTTCATTATCCGAAACACTATTCCTCCAATTGTTTAGGGTGTTAATTATACTACCTTTGTCTCTATCAGACTGCTTGAAGAGGGTGGCAAAAAAATCCCATAACCCTGAGGTGAGAATGCAACTGTTGAGAAGATGTTCCATTGTCTCCTCTTGTGCTTCACAGCGCTGGCATATGGAGGGTCCCAGCATACCCCTCTTTCTAATGTTGTCCCAGGTTAGGATTTTCCTGTGTTGAACCAACCACATAAATAGTTTGATCTTCATCCACCTTTTGCTCCTCCATAGCTTCTGCCAAATTCTCACTGGAGCTTGGGATTCTAGCCCCAGAAGAATACCTTTTGCTTCCTTAATGTTGAAGTTTCCCTCTTTGTTGTTACCTCATCTTAGTTGATCCTGCCCTTCAGTGACAAGAATCATCCTCTTATCCAACATCCACTTTAGGTTCTCTGCTCTCCTGTTAAGGGTATTGTCCTCTTTGCCATCTATTTTCTTCCATGTTCTCCATTTTCCTGTATTGCTAGCATGATCCCAAATGTACTTAACTTTTACTAACCCTTGGTTATCTGTCTCTTGCTTGAGGCCCATAAATTCCTCTTTCGAGAGTGTCGGTTCTTGTTGCCATTTATCCTCCCATAATAGTGCAAGATCTCCTTCTCTAATTTCCCAGAAACTGTTTTTTTGAACCATCCCTCTGTTCTCCCAGGCCTTGTTCCCTATGGGAGAGCCCTTTATATTTCCAATCATTCTTATTAGCTCAGAAAAATGCCGAGAGCTGGCATATTTTTCCTTCCAGGTGCTTGCCCATTGAGCCTTTGGATCCCTAACCCACCGCCACCAAAGCTTGGCCCCAAGAACCTTATTGAGAATCTCTGGATCATCCAATCCTAGGCCTCCTTGGTTCTTGGGTTTGCAGATCTTTTCCCATGACACTAAAGCCCATTTTTTCCTGGTTTCCTCCTTGCTCCAAAGAAAATCTCTTTGAATATTTCTAAATTGCTGTAAGACTCCTTTTGGAACTGGGAGAGCTGATAGCATAAAGACTGGGATAGCTTGGAGCACTGCCTTTGTTAGGACTAGTCTACTAGCCAGATTTAAAGACCTAATTGTCCATACTGGTTCCCAAATTCTCTTATGCAAAGGTTTGGCTATTAGAGGAACTCCCAAATACTTAGAGGGTAGGGATTCTCTTTGAAAGCCAAGAATTCTAGAGACATTCCTCTGAATGGAAATGTGGGTGTTAAAGAAAAAAAAATTGATTTGGAAAGATTGACCTCCATACCTGTTTCCATGGAAAAGTCATTCAAAATTTGTTTGTAAGCAAGCGCTTCCTTGACTGTGGGGATTCCCTGTAACATGGTATCATCTACAAATTGTTGATGGGTCAGAACTTGACCATTCTCCAATAGTTGGAGTCCTTGGATTTTTCCCGTTACCTTGGCATGCTTAATAGACCGCCTCAGTCCTTCCATCATGAGGATGAAAAGAAAAGGAGAGAGCGGATCACCCTGTCTGAGTCCTCTATAGGGAAGAAAAATTTCAGGGGGTGAGCCATTAACTAAAATTGAGAAGCTGGAGGAAGTCACCAAGGCCATGACCCATTTGATCCAATTATGATCAAAACCAAACGCACTGAGCACTTTCTTGATGTATGTCCAGTTTATTTTATCATAAGCTTTGGCTATGTCTAATTGCATTATCATACCCGCTTTCCTTTTACTAGTTAGCGAGTGAACCACTTCGTGAGCTTGAATGATGTTGTCTAGAATTTGTCTGCGTTCCACATACCCAAATTGTTCCCCCGAGATAAGTGAAGGCAACAAAGGTTTGAGTCTGTTGGCCACTACCTTGGAAATTATCTTGTAGACTACATTGCATAAGGCTATGGGTCTATACCTCTCTGGCGTTTGTGCATTATCCTGTTTTGGAATTAGGGCGATGAAGGAGGTGTTGAGAGCTTTCAAAATAGTTCTGCTCAGTGTGGAATCTTCCGCAACCCTTACAATATCCTCTTTGACAATATTCCAACAAACTTTGAAGAAATCCACATTGAATCCATCTGAACCTGGAGCTTTGCCATTTTGCATTTCCTTGAATACCTCACTGACCTCCTTTTCAGATACTGGTCTATATAAATTATAGTTATCCTCTATTCAAATTACAATTATCCTTCTTTTAACCATCGAACTCTTGATTTTTGTTTCCAAAAAAATTCTTCTTGTTTGCACAACTTTTCCCATTCTATATTATGTTTCTCTACCTGATCATTTTTTATTTTATCAAATCGATCCTTGATCAAAGCTTGGTTGAGCTCCAGAATTTTGTTTTCAACCGCTTTCTTTCCTGCAAAAATATTTCCAAATTCATTCTTGTTCCAATCTTTTAGTTTCATTTTAATATGCTTTAATCTTTTGTGAAGTAGGAACATTGTTGATCCCTGAATCTGTAAATCTTCCACCCACCATTTTTCAATGTTGTTGTTAAAATTTAGGTGTGAAAGCCAGATATTTTCAAATCTAAAAGGTCGGTTTCTTAGTGTGCCTATGCCTTTGATCTCCATTTGAACTAGCCAGTGATCTGAGCCTCCAAAAGGTAGAATTTCTGCCATTATTTCCTTGTCTAAAAGCATGAGATCTTCAGAGATCATGAATCTATCTAACTTTGTTGGAAATAATACTGAGAGGGTGGGTGAATCAATATTATCAAGTCAAATATTTTCTTTTTCAAACCCAGATCATATGCGCTATTTCAGTTAGTAAAAACCACGTATATACGCAACTATGTAGAAGGAAACCCGCGTATATAATGCAAACTTATAATTTACTTTATCTTTCAGATGTTGATTATTAATTTGTGTATCTAAGTCAAATAAACAGTAACCAGAACAGTAAAACAGAGCAGTAGACAGTCACACACAAGAACACAAGATATAAGGTGGAAACCCAATGTGGGTGAAAACCACCTGCTGCAATTCGTCTCTATCTTCCTTTAATTAGAAACTTCTTTTTACAATGTACTGGTGCAGTCCTTTACCAGTGCGCAAGCTGCAACCTGCAGAGAGCTACAACCCTCTCTTGTTTTCCAGCTTCTCCTGGAAGGGAGCTACAACCCCATTAGCTCTTGTACTAGCCAAGATGCTACTATGTAGGTGCTGGCCTACTGAAGGCTACAACCTTCTCTTTCTTCCAGGGACCTCGTTTCATAAATTTTCAGACTGGATCCATGAACATCAATCAATCATCAAGTATATCTGCATCAAACAATCTCCTTTTCCCCAATTAGCACTGAATCAAGTAAACACTTCTCTGACAGCTGTATCCAGAACACAGTAACAGTACCACACACCAAATTTTGAACCCAGAATACTGCAGCAATAAACAGAGGCAGCTAGATCATAATTTAAAGGATATACGCTACTTCAACAACCTGAAACCTGCGTGCATACGCTCCTGTGTTTGGACCAACCTGCGTATACGTTGTTTTCATTCACTGAACCAACGTGTATACGCGCTTTCACTTCACTGAACCTACGTATAGATCTATAAAGGATAATTCATTCTTTCAAATATTCAGACACTAATTAACCCAGATTGTCAGATTTATAGATCAAGCATGCGCCTTATATAACAGATCAAAATCATACAAAGATACTATGACCCATCAATAGAACTTATCCTTCTTTATGCGCTAAGGTTCCTCCTTCATTCAGATCCAGATCTGCACCATAACCCCAATCACAAATATTTCAGATCTAGCACTTATTAGATATTCAATTCATTCAGATGATACTTTGTCAAATGATCTCCTTCCTCTTTTATAGTCTTAGGCCTTCCACAATACCACGGTCCAAAACCATAGGATCAAACACTGTCGGACTAATACCATGAACCAACCATGAAAGTGCGTGAGATCAACACTTTTGGATGCAATACCACGGACCAAAACCATAGGATCAAAAACTGTCGGACTAATACCATGAACCAACCATGAAAATGCGTGAGATCAACACTTTTGGATGCAATACCACGGACCAAAACCATAGGATCAAAAACTTTTGGACTAATACCATGAACCAACCATGAAATTGCGTGAACTTTT
The DNA here is from genome assembly GCA_031772625.1 of Pinus tabuliformis. Lineage (NCBI taxonomy): Eukaryota > Viridiplantae > Streptophyta > Pinopsida > Pinales > Pinaceae > Pinus > Pinus tabuliformis. Next base: position 2,031,190,905 of record CM062818.1, on the reverse strand, counting down.
CTCTTCATGAAGGGAACTTTTCTCTGCATGAAAGTGCGTGAACTTTTCTCTATATGAAAGAAAATTTTCTCTGCATGAAAGTGCGTGAACTTTTCTCTACATGAAAGAAACTTTTATCTTCATGAAAGTGCGTGAACTTTTCTCTACATGAAAGAAACTTTTATCTTCATGAAAGTGCGTGAACTTTGCTGCACTATAATTTATCATCTAAGATGAGTGGGTTGCCATCAAGTACAACATATGTATCATAATGCCAACAATCTCCCCCTTTGGACTTGATGGCAACAACAACCAATCACTCTCCCCCTTTGACATCAAGGACAAAGGGCAGACCAAGATAATCTCTTTCCTAGATAAACATTCCGCTGCCCATACTCCCCCTGAGTACCTGCTGAAATATTTGAATGAGCTCCCCCTTTGTATACGCCAAGGTGTACCACTCTGTCCATGCTTCCTCTGAGTACATGTTGAAGTCTCTGCTCTGCTGAAGTGTGCTGTTCATGCTCCCCCTGACTATAAGCAAGGTCTGCAAAAGGATGTTTTACAAGAAGAACATGACTCTATCATAAATGACCTTCCTATCACCAAGGACTCATACATACATCCATTTCCCAACCAAGTGGGGATATATTAGAATTGACTCATCCACCCAACCAATTGGGGATACATCAAAAGTTTACACATGACAACCAAATACATTACATCTTCATCCCAGGCATAGTGGGGAAACTAAGATAGGTCGTTACATGACCTTGACACCATAAAGAAGATACATGACATAGAGACGAAATATCTAAAGCAAGACTTCTGAAAGACACCAATAACTGATAGCAGCAGCATCTGTCAATCACCATTCAGATCAGCAACCCTGATTTCCTTATGTTCTTCCTCTGCCTTTGTTCCACCAACAGCTGTAAACTAGAACCAAAAGCTTCTAAGATAATGCCAACAATGCATCATTAGAAGTTTATCTGCTCCCCCTGAACCTGTGCCAGATGGTCTCTGTCAGACCCATATCAGACTATCTTTCAACCAGAGCCTGTTCCTACTGATATCCATCAAGCCTCCATATACGTGACTGTCTCTGCACAAACCGACGTATGTACGCAGATCCTCCTCAGGCAACACGCGTACACCCATTTTTCTCTGAAACAGACAAATTTTAACAGCAGGATGATGCATCAACTACTCCCAGCTTCTGTATGAGGTATTCAAATGTCTTCCTGGGCAGTGGTTTGGTGAGTATATCAGCAACTTGTTCCTTAGAGGGAACATATTCAAACCTGACCTTTTGTTCAAGCACTTGTTCCCGGAGGAAATGATATTTGATAGGTATGTGCTTGGTCTTTGAATGCATAACTGGGTTTTTTGAAATGCTGATTGCACTTGTATTATCACATAAGATGGAGATAGGTGGTGTACAAGTGATTTGAAAGTCCTGAAAGGTTTGCATCATCCAAAGGAGTTGAGTGCAACAAGATGCAATAGCCACATATTCTGCTTCAGCTGTAGATAAAGCAATCGAACTTTGTTTCTTGCTGAACCAAGATACTGATCTGGAACCCATAAAGAATGCACCACCACTTGTGCTTTTTCTGTCATCCACGCTTCCAGCCCAATCTGCATTTGTATAAGCATGAAGAGTGAGATCTGTATCTCTTGGATACCACAAGCCATAGTTTTGAGTTCCTTGAAGATACTTGAAAATTCTCTTTACTGCCTGAAGATGGGTTTCCTTAGGATTGGCCGAAAATCTTCCAACTATTCCCACTGCATGCATGATGTCTGGTCGGGTACCTGTCAAATAAAGAAGACTTCCAATCATGGATCTATAGGTTGGTTGATGCACTGTTGCTGATTCATCATTTGCACTGAGGCTGCATCTTGTAACCATAGGGGTACATACTGGTTTTGCATCTTCAATGCCATATTTCTTCAAGATTTGCTTGAGATACTTGGTTTGAGATAAAAAGATACCGCCTTCATTTTGTTGGATTTGAAATCCAAGAAAATATGTCAGTTCTTCAAGAAAAGACATTTCAAATTCTTTCTGCATCACCAAGGCAAAGCTTTGACTCATAGCTTCTTCATTGCTGCCAAAGATAATATCATCTACATACACAACAAGTATTAGCAATTTGTCATTTTCAATTTTTATATAAAGATTGCTATCTGTTGATCCTTTTGAAAAACCTTGTTGATGAATATATTTGTCCAAACGGTAGTACCAAGCCCTTGGAGCCTGTTTAAGACCATAGAGAGCCTTTTTTAGTCTGCATACAAGATTTGGATCATTTCCAAGAATGAAACCATCTGGTTGCTCAATGTACACTTCTTCTTCTAAGTCTCCATTCAGAAAGGATGATTTCACGTCCATTTGAAATACTTTGAACTTCTGAAAACTTGAGAGAGAAAGGAACATTCGGATGGCCTCAAGTCTAGCAACAGGAGCAAAAGTTTCTTCAAAGTCTATACCTTCTTGTTGAGCATACCCTTTACAAACAAGTCTGGCCTTGTTTCTAATCACTTCTCCATTTTCATTCAACTTGTTTTTAAAGATCCATTTTGTCCCTATGACATTCTTATCTTTTGGTCTAGGAACCAACTCCCAAGTGTTATTCTTTTCGATCTGCTCAAGTTCTTCATCCATTGCCTTGACCCAACATTCATCTTTGCATGCCTCTTTTACATTTTGTGGTTCAGTGGAGGAGAGCAATGCCAAATAGCTTGAGGCTTCTGCAATTGTTCTTCTTGTTTGTATACCTGCCTCTTTCTGCCCCAAAATTTGAGATTCTGGATGATTCTTCTAAACGTACCTGGATGGAGTCTTCTCTTCTATCCTTATCTGTTCCTCTGGTGCCTCTTGAGGTTCTTCTTCATCATCAGTTTGATTTGAAGGGTAGTCTTCATCTTCTTCGATATTTTCATAATTTACTTGCCTAGGAATGTTTCGTTCTTCATCAACCACTACATCAATGCTGTCAACAATTCTTCCAAGTATTTTATTGTAACACTTATATGCTTTGCTGTGGGGAGAATAACCAAGGAGAATGCATTCATCTGCTCTAGGTTCAAACTTGCCAAGATGTTCATCATTATTCTTAATGTAGCATTTGCTTCCAAAAATTTTGAAATGCTTTACCGAAGGAGTCTCACCATACCAGAGCTCATGAGGAGTTTGAGCGTTGTTTACTTGGACATTTGTTTTGTTGAGAATAACAACCGCAGAAAATGCAGCTTCACCCCAGAAGGTTGCGAGAGTTCCAGACTCATCAAGCATAGCACGAGCCATTTGTTGAACCATTCTGTTCATCCTTTCCACCACTCCATTTTGCTGAGGAGTCCTAGCTATAGAGAATTCCCTTCTTATTTCATGTTCTTCACAGAAATCGAAAAATTCATTTGAGGTAAACTCCCCACCTCTATCAGACCTGAGGCACTTAATTTTGTGATCTGATTCGTTTTCAGCCAAGGCTTTGAAAGATTTGAATTTTTCAAATGCTTCATCTTTGTGCTTCATAAGTCCTATCCAAACCATCCCGGAGAAGTCGTCAATGAATAATATAAAGTATTCTTCTCCTCGAGGTGACCTTGTCCTAGATGGACCACATACATCTGTATGGACTAGTTCAAGAGGCCTGCTAGCTGATCCTTCCTTCTCAGGGAAGTTAGTTCTGGTTTGCTTACCAAAATGACATGATTTGCATATTGTATTGTCTGGAATTCTGATGTCTGGAAGACCACGAACTGCCTGGTATTTTCATGCTTTCCTTATCTGTGAAAAGCTTAGATGCCCCAACCTCTGGTGCCATAACTAGTGTTCATCATTCTTGCTTAAATAGCATTGTTGTTGTCCTTCTTCAAATATGTATAAATTATTTGGAGTTCTTATGCCTCTGATCACTGTTTTTCCTGTATCAAGATCACAAACACTACATCCATTTGATCGAAATATTACCTCAGTTTTTTGATCGCACATTTGACTGACACTTAGTAGATTATGCTTCAAGCCATCAACATACAAAACATTTCCAGCTTTGACTTTTTCTTTCAACTGAACAGTGCCTTTTCCCTTTATGACTGTAGGGGTATCATTTCCAAAAGAAACTTTCTTTCCCTTTTCTAAAGCACTATATGATTCAAGTTTTTCTTTATCACCTGTCATATGCTTCGAACATCCATTGTCGATGTACCATTGATTTTCTTGTCCTTCTGCATAAAAAGCTATTCCACATCTTTCTGGTTGTGGTTCCTTCATTCTCCATGTTCTGGCACTTGAGGCTTGTTCCTTCTGAGTTGTCTGCCGAAACCTACTCCTGTATTCAGAATCTTCATGACCGAAGTTATTACAAATAGAACATTCAATTTCATTTTCAAGGGCAGAAAAGTTGTTATAGGTCCTTTTCGTGATCCCAGTGATACTTCTTTGTTTTTGAGCTTCTCTAGTCATGATTGTCTTATAGGCAACACATTGAGTTGCTTTGTGGCCAAAGTTATGACAAGAGAAACATTGGCCATTAAAGAAACTCCTGCGATTATCAACTCTACTAGCCAAGTGATTGTAGTTTCTATTAACATCCATTCTTGAGGCAAATTGAGAAGATTTTACCTGTGGCTGGTTGTAGCTTTTGTTCATCCTTAAGGTGGATTGCCCCCGATTTACCTGGTAGTCTTTGTTTATTCTTGATGTAAATCGTCCCTGATTTATCTGGTGATCTCCATTGGGCCTTTGCTCATTCCTCCTTGCTGCATCCAGATAACTTTTTGAGGTTGATGGTTTCTGCGCTTGAGAAGATTCTTCATTATATCCTAGACCTGTCTTGATTAGAGGGGAATGCTGCATATTGATAATCTCATCTAGAGTTTCAGATCCTTTAACAAATCTAAGATTAAGAGCTTTAGTTTTCTCAATCTCTTTTCTAAGACCCACAATTTCACATTCCAATTTTTCATGATGTTTTTCCCTTTCAGCCAGTTGACATTACAAAGAATCAATAATCACATTTTTCTCTTCTAAACAAACTTTGAGATTAGAAATCTCTTCATAAAGACCTTCTTCATCTATGGCATCCATGTAATCATCATCTTCAAAAGCCATTAAAAGTTTATAATTATTACCTCGTTCATCTTCGTCACTGTTTGATAGTCCATCACTGTCTTCATGAGTGTAGTAACTTTTCTTAGTTACATTATGTTTCTTGTTCCATCTAACAGGTTCCTTCCCTTTGTCAATCTTATCCTTATGAGGATACTTGGCAGCATAGTGACCGACTCTTCCACAAGCAAAACATTTGAAAGGTAACTTACCTCGGAATCTTCCAGCACCCCATTGAAGGTTCTTAACAAAATTTGATTCTTCTTCTTCTTCTGACACGTGTTCTGACTCATGGTAGTCTCCTTTGCCTAAAGCCTTGAAAGCAGCTTCTCTCCTGTCTGATGGTCCTCCTTTCCTCATTTCATAAGCAGTTAGAATCCCATGTAGCTGTGACATGGTAAGGTTTCATAGATTCTCTTTTTCTTCTATTGCAGAAACTTTAGATTCAAACCTAGGGGACAAAGATCTTAGAACTTTCTCAACCACAACAGCCTCTTTTATTTCTTCACCCAAGTTTTTCATACAATTAACAATCTCATCTACACAAAGGAAATAGTTAGCCACACTTTCATCATTTTGCATTCTTAGATTTTCATACTGAATTCTGAGGGTTTGAAGTTTTGCTCGTTTTACCTGTTCATCTCCTTCATAGCTCAGAACAATCTTGTCCCATATTTCTTTTGCGGACTTATACTGCATAACCTTGACAAATTCTGATTGAGATAGACATCCTAATAGAGTGTTGACAGCCTTTGCATTTGTTTCATATTTCTTCTTCTTAGCGGGATCTGTAGGAGTCGCTGATGGAAAAGTGTAACCTGTATCTATGATATCCCAGACTTCTTTACCAAGAGATTGAAGATAGACAATAACTCTTACCTTCCAATATACGAAGTTTGTCCCATAAAAAATCGGTGGCATGATAGATGCTTCTCTCTTGTAGTTGCTCATGATGATGGATCTTCCTCCAAGCGATCAAGCTTCTTCAGAAGGACCTGCTCTGATACCAATTGTTGGAAATAATACTGAGAGGGGGGTGAATCAGTATTATCAAGTCAAATATTTTATTTTTCAAACCCAGATCATATACGCTACTTTAGTTAGTAAAAACTGCGTATATACGCAACTATGTAGAAGGAAACCCGCGTATATAATGCAAACTTATAATTTACTTTATCTTTCAGATGTTGATTATTAATCTGTGTATCTAAGTCAAATAAACAGTAACCAGAACAGTAAAACAGAGCAGTAGACAGTCATACACAAGAACACAAGATATAAGGTGGAAACCCAATGTGGGTGAAAACCACCTGCTGCAATTCGTCTTTATCTTCCTTTAATTAGAAACTTCTTTTTACAATGTACTGGTGCAGTCCTTTACCAGTACGCAGGCTGCAACCTGTAGAGAGGTACAACCCTCTCTCATTTTCCAGCTTCTCCTGGAAGGGAGCTACAACCCCCTTAGCTCTTGTACTAGCCAAGATACTAGTACGTAGGTGTTGGCCTACTGAAGGCTACAACCTTCTCTTTCTTCCAGGGACCTCATTTCATAAATTTTCAGACTGGATCCATGAACATCAATCAATCATCAAGTATATCTGCATCAAATAATCTCCTTTTCCCCAATTGGCACTGAATCAAGTAAACACTTCTCTGACAGCTATACCCAAAACATAGTAACAGTAACCACACACCAAATTCTGAACCCAGAATACTGCAGCAATAAACAGAGGCAGCTAGATCATAATTTAAAAGATATACGCTACTTCAACAACCTGAAACCTGCGTGCATACGCTCCTGTGTTTGGACCAACCTACGTATACGCTGTTTTCATTCACTGAACCAGCATGTATACGCGCTTTCACTTCACTGAACTTGCATATAGATCTATAAAGGATAATTCATTCTTTCAAATATTCAGACACTAATTAACCCAGATTGTCAGATTTATAGATCAAGCATGCGCCTCATATAACAAATCAAAATCATACAAAGATACTATGACCCATCAATAGAACTTATCCTTCTTTATGCGCTAAGGTTCCTCCTTTATTCAGATCCAAATCTGCACCATAACCCCAATCACAAATATTTCAGATCTAGCACTTATTAGATATTCAATTCATTCAGATGATACTTTGCCAAATGATCTCCTTCCTCTTTTATAGTCTTAGACCTTCCACAATACCACGGTCCAAAACCATAGGATAAAAAACTGTCGGACTAATACCATGAACCAACCATGAAAGTGCGTGAGATCAACACTTTTGGATGCAATACCACGGACCAAAACCATAGGATCAAAAACTGTCGGACTAATACCATGAACCAACCATGAAAGTGCGTGAGATCAACACTTTTGGATGCAATACCACAAACCAAAACCATAGGATCAAAAACTGTCGGACTAATACCATGAACCAACCATGAAAGTGCGTGAACTTTTCTCTTCATGAAGGGAACTTTTCTCTGCATGAAAGTGCGTGAACTTTTCTCTATATGAAAGAAACTTTTCTCTGCATGAAAGTGCGTGAACTTTTCTCTACATGAAAGAAACTTTTATTTTCATGAAAGTGCGTGAAATTTTCTCTACATATAAGAGACTTTTATCTTCATGAAAGTGCGTGAACTTTTCTCTACATGAAAGAAACTTTTATTTTCATGAAAGTGCATGAACTTTGCTGCACTATAATTTATCATCTGAGATGAGTGGGTTGCCATCAAGTACAACATATGTATCATAATGCCAACAAACTTGGAGGCTACTTGGGAGTCCCTCCTCTTTTATTATTCCATGTGCAGAAGCCATTGTTTGTCTCAATGTCAACAAGATTCATGCTTTTTGAAAAGATTTGGAAGGTTGAGGAATATTTATTTAAAGCTCTTGTACCTCCTTTTTTCTCCGAGAGTGATCTAATCATATTGAAGTCTCCTCCTATGACCCAAGGTAACCCTACATTCCTGGCCCGAAGATCCACTAAGGAGTCTATAAACTGGATTTTGTCATCTAGCCTTTGGGGGCCATAAACATTCGTGACTAGATAAGTATCCTTGTCGCCTACAAGCTGTATGACCACTGATAAATAGTTCCTTGATGCCTCCACATCAATTATTCCAATCTTTTGGGGATTCCAGAGAGTGAGGATACCCCCTGCTGTGTTTTCAGCCTTAACTTCTAGAAACTCAAATCTACTAAGCCATTTACTATGGATTTGTCTTAACTTTTGAATAGAGCATTTCGTTTCTTGGACAAAAATTATATCTGGGGCTGCTTGCTGCATTATGTCATTTAGCATTCTCTGTTTTCTCTTGCTGCTGAGACCTTTGATATTCCAAGTTGTGAACTTCATAATTAACAATTGGTGAAGGAGTAATTGGTTAGATCTTTCATCTTACCTGAGTCTACCATGAGCTTGCCACATTCCATCAGGAGCTCATTCTGCTTTTTCCTGCCTCTTTTCTTTCTGGGATTTCTCGGTGCTAACCCTGGAGTCGTTTTTACTGCTTTCCCTCTTTCAATGCTCTGTCTTTCAGTGTTGTTTGCTTCCTCCAAACCCTTGGTCTGAGTTTTCCATAAGAATAACTGTTGTATTCTATTGATCTCTTCTTGTGGTAGTGATTCTATCTTGCCCTTAGTTCCTTGATTCAAGAACCCTTCTAGATCTAGGTTTTCTTTGTCAAGAATCTCCTGTAGCTCATTGTCTTCCGTTTCCATCTCACTCTGGTTCATTTCCTAATCCATTTCTAGTTCTGAATCACTCATCATGTTTCCTTTCTGTTTTTCATTTTCCTATGTATTCAATATTCTCTTCCTTATCCCTCTTCTCATAACCTTCTTTCATTACTTGATCTTCTGCTGCTATCACTTCATTCTCTTCAAGAACTTGGAACTGATTTTGACTAACCTTTTGCCCTCCCGCTTGGTTTTGCTTTGGCCCTTTTTTGCCACTTTTTCCTTTATGAACTACTTTGTGAAAACTGTCTGTGTCTTTGTAGTGTTAGTATTTCCTTTGATTTCTACTTTAGTGAGAGGGCAGTCTTTTAGAAGGTGCCCGTATTCATGGCATCTACGGCATCTAAATGGAGTATGCTCATAGTTTACTGTCTGCACCCATTCCTCATCCAAAACTTCCAAGATAACTTCATCTCGAAGAGCTCCAGATAGAGCCATCTCCACACAGATCCTTGCAAAGGAGGTATACTTTCCCCTTCTTGTGGCTTCAGTAGCTTTGACAAACCTTCCTAATTTATTTCCTATGGCAGCTAGCGATTTTTTTTGCCAATAATCTAGAGGTAGAGAATTGAGTCTTACCTAAACCAGGACTGAAGTAAAAGTTTCCCTCTCCGGAACAAAATTCATCCTCCATGGCCTCATATAGAGTCCTGCTACTGCATAGAAGTAGGGCCTGCCTTCAAACACTCTGTCTTTATCCTCAATGTTGGTAAACACTACCGTGAAGAAACCCTTGGACCCTAGATGAAGATCAATGCTTCCTTTAGGCTTCGAGTGGTATCTGATCCAGGTTTGTAACGCTTTTTCAGTTGGCCAGAGCCCCATGAATTTGCATATGATTGCACAATTCTACATGTGCTCCCTGTGCGCCTGCAGCTATGGATTATTTATAACTACTCTAGGAGTGATTTCAGCCTTGGGGCTCCCTCCTCTGTGCCCATCCATGGGGAGAATCCCTCAAAAACCCTCAAACCCTAGCCGCTCCCTCGTCGCTCCTGCTCCCTTCCGAGTTCCCAGCACTAAACCATACACATTAAACCACAAACCCTAAACTATAACATTCATTTGCTTCCTTATAACTAGAAGGTTCAAAAATATTCATCATACAAGCTATAAAAGCATTTTGGCTATATCTTGCAGGCAATTGAGCTTTCCTACCTGATCTCCTAAGTGGTGGGGTAGCTTCAAACCTTGTCTGATCATCATTTTCTTTTTCTTCCTGTTGTTGCTGCTACTATTGTATCTGCTGCTGTTGCTGTTGTTGTTCATCTTCTGGCTTTGTCTGCTGTTGATCCTGATTGTTTCCTGTTTCTTCACTTTCTTCTTCCACTAAATCCTGAATATCCCATTCCTCATTGTGCTTATTAGATTCTTCATGATCTTGTTCATGGAATATGACATCTCCACTAACAAAAATCTTATGAGTAGAGGGATTAAATAATTGATAAGCTTTATATTGTGAACAATACCCTATAAAGGTACATCTAATGGCTTTTGAATCTAGTTTTCTTCTGTCTTCCTTTGGAATATGGGCAAATGCTTTAGACCCAAATACTCTTAAATGTTTTACTGCGAGCTTAAATCCATATAGTGCTTCATAAGGAGTTTTAAGCTCAAAACTCTTTGTAGGACTCCTATTTTTCAAATAAACTGCAGTATTCAATGCTTCAGCCCAAAAACCATTCGACAGATTCTTACTTTTCAACATGCTTCTAGCGCATTCCACCAATGTTTTGTTCTTTCTTTTTGTTACTCCATTCTTCTGAGGAGTATGGGGTACTGTGAATTGTTGTAATATTCCATTGTATTTACAATACTTGATAAGCTCATCCTTCTTGTATTCTCCACCTTGATCGGAGTGAAGAATTTTTATCTGCTTCCCTGTTTGCTTTTTAATCATGTTCATGAACTGCTTAAAGTATTCAAATGTGTGACTCTTCTTTCTCAGGAAATATACCCAAGAAAACTTTGTGGAGGCATCAATAAACAGTTAAAAAAATATAGTGCACCTCCTAATGACTTTGTTTGCATGGGTCCAAAAAGATCTGTGTGCACTAATTCAAGTATATCTCTTTGTTTCTTCTCTACTCGAACAGGGAATTCTTCTCTATGGATTTTTCCTAATGTACAGGGATCACAATCATTATGCACTTGTTTTAACATAGGAAGATCTCTTACCATTTCCTTTTTCTGAAGTAACAACAAATCATTGTAGTTTATATGACCAAATCTCTGATGCCACAACTCTTCTATAGTCAAACCCGCTGCTGTTAAAGCTCGAACTGGTGCTGGTCTTACATCCAATTTGTACAAACCTCCTGTTCGAATTCCTGTAGCAATAGTCTTCATGCCATATAACAGATCTTTAATATAACAGTTAGATTTAAAAAATTCAACTTTAAGATCTTGATCTGTAATCATGGATACAAAAATGAAGTTCTTTGTTATACCGGGCACATACATAACATTATAGATTTGTCTTACATTACCATTAGGTAAAATGACAGAAATTTTCCCACATCCTTTGATTTGATGACTTATATCATCACCTAGGTAGATTTGTGCTTCGTCATTGATTTATTTAAAATCTTCAAACCATTGCTTGTTCCCTGTCGTTTGTGTTGATGCTCCCGAATCTACATACCAGATGTCTGCGTCAACATTCTCATCACGGTCTGCCATGAACAATCCGAAATTTTGCTCATGATTATCATTCGCGAGATGACCTGCATGTCGTTTCTGCCTCTGCTGTTCTTCATGATATTTCTTCTTCCTACACTCCCTATCTATATGACCAAGTTTTTCACAATAATAACATTTAATTACAGAGTTGTTTCTATTCGGATTCATACCTTGGGTCGGATTTGGTCTTTTCTGTGAGCTTCCTCTGTTTTGCTGTTGTGGATTTCTTTTTCCTTTGTAGAAGTTCTTTTTTGCCGTCAATGCAAGATCAGCACTTTGGGGCTTCAGGGTCGATCTTCTTTCTTCTTCTTGCATCAGTATTCCTGTCAGTTCTTCAAACTTCGGGATTTTCTCTCTCACATTTATCCCAATGATGAGCATTTGGTAGTCATCGGTCACACCATTCATGGTAATTGTTACAAGATCTGTATCTTCAACTGTATGACCAATGTCTGCCAATTTGTTCTTCAGATCTTTGATCCTTGCTATGAAGGCAACAACTGTTTCATTCTCCTCCATCTTCAAGGATAAGATCTTGCTCTTCAGAAACAAAAGACAATCTGTATTCCTGATCTCATACAGATCCTTCAAAATTCTGAAAATTTTGCTTGCTGATTTACATTCTATGATATGTGGTATGATGCAGTCTTTCACTGACATCTTCAGCAGCGTCCTTGCTTTACCCTCACGCTTCTCCCAATCTGGGACTGATGCTGATCCAGCTGCTGGCTTCTGCTCATCCCCATTTGAAATCATCCAAGCACTCTGCACTTCTAGCAGAGTCTGCATCTTGAATTTCCAATTCGCATAATTGGAGCCATTGAGCTTGTTATGCTCATTCAAGCATGATTCAAACATTTGATTATTCATCTTGACGATTTAAAAAAGTTTGACATGTAAAAAAAATGTTAGATTTACCCGACATCTGTGTCAAAGACAGAGATCGTTGATCTCCAATGTTGTTTGATCTCGCAGCACACTCACAGATCACCGTGGCTTCCTTCACAACCTCCAGACAACGTTTTGTTGTCAGCGTCTGCCAGGACACAACCTTCTCTCTGCCTCCACGCAACCCCTCACTTGTTTGCTTAGTCGGCGTGAGTTAGCAGCACAAACTCGCGAAGGTCTTCGCGCATGTACACTTGATATGTGCGACGATCGACAAAATGAAAACGCGCGGAAGGTTCATAGTGGGATCGTCGCGTTTGTGCACTTAAAACCTGTGACAATTTCGGTTCAGTCGCACCCTCCAATCAGCATATAGGTTCCTCAGCCCTAACGCTCTGATACCATGTTAAAAATGCAATGATCTGTATTAAATAGAATGAAGCCCACTGGTCAGCTCTACGAAAGAGAGTCTAAACCAGGAGAGTCTGGCTCTGCAAAACGCTCTACATTGTTCATGTACATCACACATTATATAGTAATCACAGATTTAGGGAAGTTAGAACCATAACCTAAAAAATAGAAACTAACTCCTATCTTGAGGTCTTGTGAACTAACTCACTATTCTAAGATATTCTCTATTATCTCTAACAGGAAGAACATTTCTGGCTTTGGAATGTTTGAGAACCTCCATCTTGATGAGTTTGTCTTTCTCTTAAGTAAGAGATTTTATGAGGGCATCTTCTAAGTTTTTCCCATTGATAGTTTAGTAGTATGGAAAGAGACGAAAAAATAGAACACTCAAGACCAAGTTTTGAGAGTATGGAGAGGATTAGTTGTTCCTATTTCCTATCAATCCCACATGCTTGGACTCCAAGAAGCAAAGCCTTGAACTTGGTGAAGAATTCTTTTATAGTATTAAAACAAGAGAGAAGCGGGAGAGAGAAAATAGATTGAGAGAGCAAAGATGTCAACTTGAGTTCATGGTATTACATCTAATTGCATGAGCACATGGAAAGAATCAATGTGCATTAAGGTTGGGGTTCTTTAGTGCATGCACAAAATGAAAAAACAACTCCCCTTAGTTTCTATTAAATGGCCCAAAGATAGAGTTAACTAGTCAAAAATAGAGTTGGAGCCAATAATAGAGTTGACTAAGAAGCTATCCTCAATTCTCCCATGAATTCGTTGTCCCCAAGCATGCATGCAATAGACCTTGGGGTATGCTCGAATGTGGACAATTGCAAGTGATAAAGTGGGAGGAAGAGAAGCAGCGAGGTAACTTCCAGAGTATGGTTTACGTTCACCTGGCTGCAATTAAGTCCACGCGGGGTCATGTTGTCTTTCTTGCACAGGAAAACTGGATCTCACTCGATCTTACCACCCACGTGAAATCAAGGGAAAAAAACAATCAATCGTGTCATTTAAAAGGCGAGCCTCATGGGTCATCCAGCCTGTTACATAGTAATTGGTGATATATAGCATGTTTAATTTAAAATTAATTAAAATTTATTGTAATCAGCATGTTTAATTTAAAATTAATTAAATTTTTTTATAACACTAAATACTATACCGTGATATAGATATTGAAAATTACACATTTTATTATATTTTAGTTTTAACATTAAAAACTATACAGTGATATAGATATTGAAAATTACACATTTTATTATATTTTAGTTTCAATTTTATTGTAATGAAGTAAAAATGTTTATATTATATTGTATATTTTTAACATAATGGAGAACATTTTTCAGTTTAAAAAATTAATTTTATTAAAAAATTAAAAATAAAATAAAAATATTATATTGAAAATTTAGAATCCAAAAATTACAAACACTAATATAACTATTTTATTTTAATTAATAATGTTTTTTTTAAATGTAATTTAATTTAGTTAAAAAATTAAAAAGACAAAATAAGATATTATAACATCTCTGGACCAGAAAACTCTTTGCGATAAAATATATTTAACTACATAAACATTGCAATAGCAGCGCAAAAGAAATATTGAAAATGAATTAAAAAACATATTGGTTGGTGATGAAGATTAAAAGAATTCTGTCACTATTGCTCCGGTTCTTCTGAAAATGGAATGTCACTAGATTCCATCTGCAAAAGGATTTACAATACATGGTGTTTATCCAACTAAGCGACATCCACGGATTAGATGGCATGTCGACATTGTCTCGGACATCATGGAATTACATTTTCTGGGCAGCGGTCACATGTGTCATGGGGCGGTGCATCATACTCCCTTACCACACAACTCACAAACAGTTCGGAATAATGTCCCATTAATTAATCCTTTGAATTTCATGGTGCGGCATGGAAATATTTGAGCACTCCACTCACAGCATCTTCAGAACATCAATTATGTTCCTTTTCAAAATTAGTTTCTAGTTCCACCACTTTTTAATTATCTCATCAAATATCTTCTTTTCAGATCTATATTCACGACTTTTCAATCCCATTGCACTCATGGGCATCACTCAATTCTAAACCGTAAATCCGTAATCCTCATTAAACGTTATACAATTTCTTAAATTTGCTTTTAGGCAAAAGTCCATTAATGTTTTCAATGGAATCGCTTATGACTAAGATTACATCATCTTGCGTGCCACCGTTGTGGTTAAATTATATTTTAAAGGAAGCAATGATCACTGTCACATGGGCGGTGCATCGTACTCCGTCTATTGGCAGACAGCATAGTACGACCCCACCCTTAAATTACGGCATCACATATGTTTCTTCTCAAATTATTTTGACGAAAATTCCTTTTATATCGCCTTGTACTCATCGGCATGATTTTACATCGACATAGAAATGAATTTTTTTTTTCCTAAAACGTATCCAAATTTCGTAATACACATTATAAAATTCTTATATTCGTGTGTTTTTTTAAAATCGTATGAAGTCTTCTGTGGAATGACGAATTACGTCACTAATGAGTAACTAAGTTAGATTTAACCAATATTTTTTAATCACCTTATCTTGTACTATTAAATGATTTTCTAAATATATTATAAAATCTTCCAAATTTTATAATCTCTAAAAATTTCTTCTACTTCTTTTACCATTCACTCTTCCATTTCTTAATGCTTCTCTAACTTTTACCACGTGGATTGTGAATAAGTATAATTGCAAATCAAATACACAGAATTTGGCTTCTCACCATAATGTTACATTATGAGGAATGTGGACTATGCTAAACCATTTTGGAGAAAATTATTTTAATAATTCAGTTTAGATTCATTTAACTTCGGATGTGTCATGCATCGAGAGGATGCAAACCTTTTTGGAGTGTGGAATTTGAAGAAAAGTTTGCACCTCAAGGGATTTGATCCCTCTCACATGATAGATCCAGATTTAGATGAATCTAGGCTAGTTCCATTTGAGGACAACAATGACACTTTTTTAGATTATTATTATTATGTATATGTTTGTGATAAGCTTCATACTTTGAAATTTACATTATGTTTTCTTTGTTTGACATGAAAATATCATTCTCTTCTTTAATTTTGTTTTTGTTGCTTGCCTTGAACGGTTTGTAGGTCTGCACTTGGATCCTTTGAGTGGTTTGTGTGTTTATGCGTTTGGATTTGGATGGAAATGTTTGTGAATGTTACAATTGTTGTATTATATTTCTATATGTGTATTTAATTGTATGTTAGTAATCAGTTGTGATGAAGAAGGGAGACAATCTTGTCAATAGTTAGCAAGAGGATTGATATTGCACATATATTTCATTTCATTTTAGGTATCACAACTTTTAAAAATTAATAATTCTTAATAGTGTCCCTCCAGGCATTACTAAATATATTTTGAAGTAGTTTTAATAATTTACTGCATCAAGATGACTCCTGAAATCATTTGTTCCATTGATAATGTTTTAAATAATTTATTTCCTTCAAAATATTTTGATGATCTATTTTTTTATCTATAGTTTTTTTTACAAAAGTCAAGAAATAATGTAATTTTGATTTCTATTTTAATGAGTGGTCAGATTTACAAAATCTTTACATTATTTGTTCGTTTTTCCATCTTTTCATATCGATTATATGAAAATGATAGTTGATATTGTAAACCATTCAATTCTTTAACTCGAACTATTGTAGTAAACATCATACCTTGTCTCTCTTACTCTCTAATATTAATAGGTTGAATTACTATAACACAAAAATCAATGCAAATTCATTTTTTTGTGCTTACAGTGAATCAATGCACATTGTTAATCCAATCACTTTAAGTTAATGTATCATCATACATTGAGTTACATCAAATCAAAAATCATCATCTACACTGAAATCAATGCATTTAATGCACACAATGATATAAGATTAGAAAACATCTACACTAAAATCAATGAATCCAATCCAAGAAATCATATAAGATTAGAAATCAACATCTACATTAAAATAAATGCATCTAGTGCAAGAAATCAAATAAGATTAGAAATTAACATCTACACTGAAATCAATGCACCTAGTGCAAGAAATCAAATAGGATTAGAAATCACCATCTACACTGAAATCAATGCATCTAGTGCAAGCAATTAAATAGGATTAGAAATCACAATCTACACTGAAATCAATGCATCTAGTACAAGAAATCAAATAGAATTAGAAATCACTATCTACACCGAAATCAATGCATACAGTGCAAGCAATCAAATAGAATTAGAAATCATCATCTACATTGAAATCAATGTATTTAGTGCAAGCAATCAAATAGAATTAGAAAACATCTACACTAAAATCAATGCATCTAGTCCAAGCAATGAAATAGGATTAGAAATCAACATCTACGTTGAAATCAATGCATCTAGTGCAAGCAATCAAATATCATTAAAAATCAGCATCTACATTGAAATTAATGCATCTAGTGCAAGCAATCAAGTAGGATTAGAAATCATCATCTACCATGAATTTAATGCATTTAGTGCAAGCAATCAAAATATCATTAGAAAGCAAAATCTACACTGAAATTAATGCATCTAGTGCAAGAAATCAAATAGAATTAGAAATCATCATCTACATTGAAATCAATGTATTTAGTGCAAGCAATCAAATAGAATTAGAAAACATCTACACTAAAATCAATGCATCTAGTGCAAGCAATCAAATAGGTCTAGAAATCAACATCTACACTGAAATCAATGCATCTAGTGCAAGCAATCAAATATCATTAGAAATCAACATCTACACTACAATTAATGCATTTAGTGCAAGCAATCAAATAGGATTATAAAACATCATCTACCATGAATTCAATGAATTTAGTGCAAGAAATTTTCTTCCTTCACTCCCCCATTCATCTATATCTATATCTCCCTCCATCTCTCCTTCTTTGTCTCTCTATCTCACCCCCAAACATACACACTCTCTCTTCATTTCTTTCTTTTCACTCCCTCTCTCTCTCTTGCTCCATTTTTCTCTTTGTATGTCTTTTTTCTTCCCTACCTCTCTCCCCTTCCAAATCCATCTCTTTCTCCTCCCTCTCTCCTCCTCTCTCCCCTTCTCTCTGTCAAGTCATCTCTCTCCCTTTCTCTCTCTCTCTCTCTCTCTCTTTGCCCTCCAACCTTGTCACTATCTCCCTCCCTCTCTCCTTACCTCTCTCCCTCTCTCTCCCCCTCTCTCTCCCCCCTCCATATTTGTGTCTCCCTCTCTCTCTTACCCTTCTCTCCCTCTCTCACTCCTCTCCTTCTCTCTCTCTCTTCATTCCTCCTCTCCCATGTCCTTCAGTTTATCTCATTCAATGCAAGCAATCAAATAGGATTAGAAATCACCATCTACATTGAAATCAATGCATCTAGTGCAAGAATGCTTCTTTCCTCTCTCCCCCCCCCATCTATATCTATATTTCCCTCCATCTCTCCTTCTTTGTCTCTCTATCTCCCCCCCAAACACACGTGCTTTCTCCCTCCATCTCTATCTATCTCTCCCCCTCTCTCTCTCTCTTCTTCCCTCTCTTCACCTTCCATCTATATATCTATCTCTCTTTTGTATCTTTATATCACCCCCAAAACATACATACTCTTTCTCCATGTTCATCGATCTTTCCCTCCCTCTTATAGCTTGATTATCTTCTGTATTCAAAGGTTTCAGCTGGATATATACCCCAAGAAGACTGTACACCCCTCCACGCGAGGGGGAGTGGTGCGGGAGGGACTTGTCCCCCCCGCGGGTGTTCGAGGGGGTTAATTCCCCTCGGTTGGGGGGTCCAGGGGCAAGCGGTCCCCTGGTGGGGGTTCGTGGGCAGCGCCTCCAAAGCTAAAAATAGATGTAAAATTGCCTTGTAAAAGTCTAGTAATTTCTAGTCAATCTGGGCCATTCATTAGGTGGATGATCTGACGGTAGAATTTATTTTTAATTTAGGGGTTTTTTCCCTAGAAGGCAACCCCTCAGTATATGAGGGAATTGTATTGCTTCTATGTATATCTGTATTCTTAGTGAGGAAGAGATAGGATATTGAGAACGAAGAGGGTGTTACAACGGATCTGTTGTAGGTTGTATCTCTTCAGTTTGCTGGATAACATAATAAAAGAAGCACTGGTTGTTTCTCCGTGGATGTAGCCCAAACTGGGTGAACCACATATACATGTGTCTCTCTTGTTTTATGTGTTTTCTGTGTTTATATTTCTTCAATATTTTATGTGTTCCATTGCTCCGTAATATATAATTTTCTAACAACTGGTATTAGAGCCGAAAGTCTATTTGGCTGATAAACTCGCAGGAGAGAAGGGTTCCTAGTTCGAGTGGGAGCAATGGCGGAAGATGGTAGGTTTAGGGCTGAAAAATTCAACGGCCAAAACTACTAGCTGTGGAAGATGCAGAGGGAAGATTATCTGTATCACAGAGATCTGTACCTACCATTGAGCGGAAAGACAAAGAAGCCAACGAGTATGACAGACACAGAATGGGATATTCTCGACAGAAAGGCACTTGGAACAATACAGCGATGCCTAGCGACATCGGTAGCGTTTAATATTTCAAAGGAAACGACAACACAGGGTTTAATGTCAGCATTATCCAAACTATATGAAAAACCCTCGGCCTCAAATAAGGTATTTCTTATGAAGCGTTTATTTAATATGAAGATGTCAAAAGGTGGATCTGTCGCTGATCTTTTAAATGATTTTAATACAGTTACAAGTCAGTTAAGTTGTGTAGGGGAAAATTTTGATGATGAAGTTAGGGCTCTGTTATTTCTGTGCACATTGCCAGAAAGTTGAAATGGCTTAGTTATGGTCATTAATAACTCTGTCTGTGGATCTAGTACTTTAAATTTTGATGATGTTGTCGGTGCAATCCTTAACGAGGAAATGCGACGGAAAAGCTCCGGTGAGGCATCAGGTAATGCTTTGACTGCAGAGACTAGGGGAAGAAAAATGGAAAGAGGAAAGAACCCAGGATATCGCAGTAAGTCAAGAAAAGGCAGATCCAAGTCCAGATCGGGGATAGTGTGCTGGAAATGTAGGAAGACAGGACACCTGAAGAAACACTGCAAGTCTCGGAAGGGAAAAGAAGGAGATGCACAACAAGAAGCTAATCATGAAGTGAATGTAACAGGTGGTGTTTTGCATGATGTTTTGATTCTTTCATTAGAAAATATTATTGATGCCTGGGTGGTAGATTCAGGGGCCTCATTCCATGCCACACCTGATAAGAAACATTTTCATGATTATGTTCAAGGAGATTTTGGACAAGTTTGATTCGGTGATGATAAACCTTGTAAAATCGTTGGAATGGGTACAATTTTCATAAAACAACAAAATGGAAATTAGTGGCTATTGAAGAAGGTAAGGCATGTTCCAGATCTAAAGAAAAATCTAATTTCAAAAGGGCAGTTGGGAGGTGAATGTTGCATAAGTACTTTCATATATAAAACCTGGAAGGTCACTAAAGGATTCCTGGTAATAGCGAAAGGAGAAAAGGTTGGTACATTGTATTTATGCAATGATATTTTTAATTCTAACAATGTAAACTTTGAAACGGGAACTAATACTATTACCTGTTTTGTAGAGATAGCAAAAAAATGATCCGATTTTGAAAAGGGGTGATGCAGAACACACATGTTTTTTATAGAGCATAGTTTTTGGCACTTTAATTTTTTTAAATTCTTGTTATGTACATTGCGTTTTAGAATGGTAGTGATTTTTATGCTGATTTAAAAAAGTGGTTATTTTGCATCAGACCATTTTTTTAAAAAACCTGTTTTTTTGACTTTAACTTTTCTAATGTATGAAATGTAAATAATTATTTTGTAAATTTAAGAATTTTGGAAGTGCCCTTCCTCTTCATATTTTCTTGTTTTTATTTTTATTTTTATTTTTATTTTTTATGTAGTGAGGTTTTTATTGATTTGCATATTTAAAGAAGAAGGTCGATATTTTTCATTTTCGATATTTTACATATTTATACATCGTTAATTAAATTTTCAATCCAAATGAAATAATTGTCTCTAAAAAACAAATAAAAAATTATATATAAAAAAAGACAAAAATAAAAAATAAAAAATGTTAAAAAAAATATCTTATAAACCATAAAACAATTTGGAAAAAAAAAAAAAATAATATAGATATATATAAGTTAGTAAAAATTAAGGAAAAAAAACATGAGCAAAAACTAGGGAAAAAAAATTTAAAAACAAACTAATAAAAACAAATTAATGAAAAAAATTAGTAAAATTAATATTTAAAAAAAAATGTTAAGAAAATTATCTCACAAACCATAAAAGAATTTGGGAAACAAAAAAACACAAAATTAAAAAATATATATATTAAGTAAGTAAAAATAGAGAAATTAAAAAAAAAAAAACATTAGAAAAAACTGGGAAAAAAAAAAATTAGAAACAAACTAGTTTAAAAAAAAATATAGAAATTAATGAAAAAAAATTTAAAACTAATAAAATTAATATTAAAAAAAAATTCAAATTATAAAAAAAAAAAAAAAAATGTGTATTTTTTATTAAAAAAAATGTAATTATTTTTTATTAAACATAGATATTTTGTTAAAAAAAAAAAATCTGTTTTATTTTTTTATTATTAAAAACAAATTTTATTTTTATTTCTATTTTTTATTTAAAAATAAAATTATTCAACGTATCTTTTATATTTAAAAAAACAAAAAACCTATATTTTATATTAAAAAAAAATAATGTACATTTAATTTTTTTTTAAAACAATGTTTTTCAAATAAAAAAAATTGAAAATTAATTATTATTATTTTTTTTTAACAATTATTTTTTTAAAACCATTTTTTTGGTTATAATTAAAAATAAAAAAAACCAAATTATTATTATTATTATTATTTTTAACTAAAAATTTCAAAAATTAAAATCGGTTTTTTTTTTTTTTTTTTAAATTAAAAATTTTAAAAATGAAAATCCATTTTTTTTATTAATAAAAAAAAATATTTTCGGGCCCCGCCCCCCGGCCGCCCTTGGTTGCGCTGCTGTGGGCGGAGGGGCCTGTGCCGTCACGGACAGCGGGGGGGGCGAAAATATATTTTTTTTTATCAATAAAAAAACGGATTTTCATTTTTAAAATTTTTAATTAAAAAAAGAAAAACGATTTAAAAAAAACAATTTTAATTTTTTTAATTTTTATTTTTTTTAATAAATTTTAAAATTTTAAATTAAAAAAAAAAATTAAATTGGTTAAAAAAAAAACCATTTTTAGTTATAACAAAAAAAAATGGTTTTAAAAAAATAATTGTTAAAACAAAAAAAATTAATTCTCATTATTTTTTAATAAAAAACATTGTTTAAAAAATTTTTAAATGTAATTTTTTTTTTTTTAATATAAAAGATATGTTGAATAATTTTATTTTTAAATAAAAAATAGAAATAGAAATAAAATTTGTTTTTAATAATAAAAAAGATTTAAAAAAAAAAAATAAATTTTGTTTTTTTTTAAACAAAATATCTATGTTTAATAAAAAATAATTAATTTTTTTTTTAATAAAAAATACACATTTTTTTTTGTTTTTCTTTTTATAATTTGTATTTTTTTTTTAATATTAATTTTATTAGTTTTTAAATTTTTTTCATTAATTTCTATGTATATTTTTTAAACTAGTTTGTTTTTAATTTTTTTTTCCCTGTTTTTTCTAATGTTTTTTTTTTTAATTTCTCTATTTTTACTTACTTAATTAATATATATATATATATATATATATATATATATATATATATTAATTTTGTTTTTTTTGTTTTCCAAATTCTTTTATGGTTTGTGAGATAATTTTTTTAACCCTTTTTTTTGTCTTTTATATATATTTTTATATTTGTTTTTTAAGTAATCAACGTTTTAATCTTAATTTTAGTAGCTTTTAATTTTTTTTTTTTTTTAATTTTCTATTTTTTTCTTTTAAATGTAGTTTGTTTTTAATTTTAATTTTAATATATATATATATATATATATATTTTTTTTTTTTTTTTTTTTTTAAATTTTTTTTTTATGTTTTATTTTGCCAATTTTTTTTTGGTTTACAAGATTACTAATTTTTTCCCCAATTTTTTTAAAATATTTTTTTTACTATTTAATTGTTTATAATTTTTTTTTTTTTCATTTTTATTGTTGTTTTATATTTTTCTTTTAATATATATTTTAATCTATGTTTTGTTTTTTTTTTCGTTTTTTACTTTTCTTTGTGTTTTTTCATTGTTTTAATTTTATTTATTTATTTTTTATGTTTCCATTATTTTTTAAATTTAATGTTTTTTCGGGGTCATGATAAAATATTTCATGCCATTATTTCGAAATGTTGAAATTTTACTTTTGAAAAAAAAAAAGTCTTCTTCCAGAGTTAACCCTTTTCGTTTTGAGGGTGTTTTTTGGATAATTTTTGCGCAAAAAATTGGTTTTCACCGCCATTTTTAAAACATGTTGAAAATTTACCCAAGAAAAGAAAAGGTGTTATTCCAGCATCAACAGTTTTCACTTTTAGCACTGTTTTTGATGTTTTTTCGGGGTTTTTTGGCCAGAGTTCCCGTTTTGAGTTTATAGTTCCCGTTTCAAAGTTTACATTGTTTTCTGTTAATTATTTAACCTCTACAGGAGAAGATACGACATTGTGGCATCATAGGCTCGGGCACATGAGTGAGAAGGGGATGCAGATTCTTCACTCAAGAAATTTGTTGCCAGGTTTGAAGCATGTTGATTTAAAATTCTATGAGAATTGTGTTTATGGAAAACGGAAGAGAGTCAGATTCCTTAGAGTCGGGAAAGAAAAGAAAAGCGAAAAATTAGAGCTTATGCATATAGATGTATAGGGACCTGCTCAAGTATCATCTCTTGGTGGTTCTTGTTATTATGTTACTTTTATTGATGATGCAACCAGAAAAACCTGGATTTATTGTATTCGAAATAAATATGATGTATTTGATACTTTCAAGAAATGGGAAGCTTTGGTTGAAAATGAGACAGAGAAAAGGTTGAAGTGTCTCAGATCAGATAATGGAGGTGAATATTGCAGCAAAGAGTTTGATAGGTACTGTTCAGATAATGGAATTCGCAGAGAAAAGACAATTCCAGGAATACCACAAGAAAATGGTGTGTCAGAAAGGATGAACGGGACAATCATGGAGCATGCAAGGTGCATAAGATCGCATGCAGGATTGCCTTTACAATTTTGGGCAGATGCTGTAGATACTGCTGTTTATCTAATAACCAGAGGGCCTTCAAGTTCCTTGGATGGTGGTATTCCAGAGGAGGCATGGACAGGTAAAAAGGTAAACTACTCATTTTTAAAGACCTTTGGTTATGAAGAGTTTGTCCACATTAACAAAGAAAATAGAACAAAGCTTGAGGCAAAATCAAAGAAATGTACCTTTATTGGATATGGTGTTAATGATTTTGGTTATTGCTTATATGATTATGAAAATCACAAAATCATTAGGAGCAGAGATGTAATATTCAATGAAAAGGTCTTGTATAAGAATCAGTTGTAGGAAAAGAAACAAGAGAAAGAAAACAAAGAATACACAGTGCTTGACGATATCACAGGAAAAGTGATGGTGCAAGAAAATCATAATGATCAACAGCTAGAACAACAACCACAACAGCAACAAGCACTTCAAACACCTGAAATTGGTGTTAGAAGATCTACTAGGATAAGTAGACCCCCTGAACGATACTCTCCTTCATTATATTATGTATTGTTGACTGATTCTGGTGAACCAGAATGTTATGAAGAAGCAGTGCAGGTAGAAACCATGAAGAAGTGGGAGCAAGCCATGAAAGAAGAGATGGACTCCTTAGCACATAACCAGACTTGGGACTTAGTCAAGTTTCCTGCAGGTAAAACAGCATTGCAGAATAAATGGGTTTACAAGTTGAAGGAAGAAGACGGAGGTAGAAAAAGGTATAAAGCTAGACTTGTAGTGAAATGGTTTGCACAGAAAAAGGGTATAAACTTTGATGATATATTTTCTCCTGTTGTGAAAATGACTTCAATTAGAACTATTCTAAGTCTAGTAGCTGCTGAAGATTTACATCTTGAGTGGTTAGATGTAAAGACAGCCTTTCTCCACGGGGATTTGGAGGAAGAGATATATATGCAGCAACCACAAGGATATGAGGTAAAAGGGAAGGAGAAACTAGTGTGCAGGTTGAAGAAGAGCTTGTGTGGCTTAAAACAGACTCCAAGGCAGTGGTATCTAAAATTTGACAGGTTTATGTCTGAACAAGGTTATACTAGATGTCACTTTGATCATTGTGTTTATCTCAAAAGGAAAAATGATGGCAGCTATATTATATTGTTATTGTATGTAGATGACATGCTTGTTGCAGGTTCTAACATGCAGGAGATAAATGTGCTCAAAAGAAAATTGGCAAACTCATTTGCAATGAAGGATTTGGGTGCTGCAAAACAAATCCTTGGTATGAGAATAACTAGAGACAAGAAGAATTGCAAATTAACATTGTCTCAAAGTGAGTACATAAAAAAGGTGTTGAAAAGGTTTAATATGCAGAATGCAAAACCAGTTAGTATACCTTTGGCAAGCCATTTCAAATTAAGTAAGGAGGCGTGTCCCAAGAATCAGGAAGAAATGGCTCATATGTCTAAAGTTCCATATGCATCAGCAGTTAGAAGCTTAATGTATGCAATGGTCTGCACAAGCCCTGATATTGCACATGCAGTGGGAGTTGTAAGAAAGTACATGAACAATCCTAGAAAAGAACATTAGATGGCGGTGAAGCGGATTCTCAGGTATTTGAGAGGTACCACAAATCAAGCATTATGCTTTGCTGGTTCAAACATTGCTCTACAGGGATATGTTGATGCAGATATGGCAGGTGATAAGGATAACAGGAGGAGCACAACAGGGTATGTGTTTACTGTAGGTGGAACAACTGTCAGTTGGGTCTCAAAACTACAAAGTGTTGTTGCACTCTCAACAACAGAAGCAGAGTATGTTGCTGCTATAGAGGCTAGTAAAGAAGTGATTTGGTTACAAAGGTTTCTAGATGAATTGGGTAAGAAGCAGGAGTTGGGTAGGTTATACAGTGATAGCCAGAGTGCCATACATCTTGCAAAGAACTCTGTGTTTCATTCCAAGACTAAACATATATAGCTCAAGTACCATTTCATACGGTCAGCATTGGAAGATGGAAAGTTGAAGCTGGAAAAGATACACACTAGCCGGAATCCTGCAGATATGCTAACAAAAGTTGTAACCAGGGAGAAACTGAGAATCTACTCAGTTTCAATTGGTCTTCAAGTATGATGAAGAAGATGAGAAACATCCAGGTTCAAAGTGGAGTCATTGTCTAGCAAATGAAGCAACGATGGAGTTGTTATAATCAGTCTCCAAGTGGGAGATTGTTGGGTGTGGAGCCTGATTATCTTCTGTATTCAAAGGTTTCAGCCAGATGTATACCCCAAGAAGACTGTACATCCCTACAAGCGGACGGGTGCGGGGGCAGTGCCCTTGAAGCTAAAAATAGATGTAAAATTGCCTTATAAAAGTCTAGTAATTTCTAGTCAATCTGGGTTGTTCATTAGGTGGATGATCTGACGGTAGAAGTTATGTTTAATTTAGGGTTTTTTGCCCTAGAAGGTGATGAGCCCCAATTTTTGGTAACAAATTGGGCTCATTTGGCCTACTTACCTTGCTCAACCCTTCATTTTTTATCACTTATGCATCATTTCTTAGTATATTCGTGTTATTTGTAGGAAGAAGGGCAGTCATTATATCTATGTGGCTAATACATGATGATTTCAGGTTTTTTGACATTAAATGGAGCAAAGACCACGCAGATGGAGACAAGGAGACAACCAAGGTGGCATTGCGGGTTCATAGGGAGGTTGTCCACAGCCTTGAATGGCCTCCCTCGTGATCTCCACCCCAACTCCGAGCTCCAACAACTATCACCACCGAGCTAGAAGGCATCCAACGGATTCTACAAGAACAACAGTTTACTTGTAGTTGGACAGCCAAGCCCCACTAATTTAGGAGGCCAGCTTGGCCCTCATCATGTATAAATATTGAGGATGTAGCCTTCGATAGACTCTTGAACCTTTGTTATAGATTTTGAATCACGAGCTGTAGCTCTGTTTTTGCTCTTTGTAAGCCAATTTTGGCATGTTGCTAGACTCATGATTATGATCTTTTAATAAAAGGCAGACAGATTTTGATCCAATTTTGAGTTCTTAGAGGAGATATAGCTCTCAGGTTAGGGCCCAACCTGAGAGAAATAGACCTCCTTGTCTTTGTATTGTTACTTGTCTTTCCTTTCAGCACTTCATTTCTTTGCTTTGACATGCATTTGGAAAACACAGTCTGCTGATTCAATTTTCTTGCTGTGATTAAGTAGGATTAGTTTATGGATAAAGTGTTTCCAGCAGCTTAGATTAGAGTAGGAGGATTAGACTTCATTAAAGTTCCAAGAAAAGGTTGATTGTGCGCTCACTGCCACCTCTGTTTAGAGATTGGGAGTGTAGACCGTGCCAACCACCAAAAAACGCAGTCTTATATGTTCATGCAAGATTTAAAGTCATATTTCCATTGGTAGCAGCATCCATGTAGTTAGATCTTGAGCAATAGCCCTTTGTTTCAGCTCCATGCACGACTTCTCTCTCAACTTACATCGCTGTTCTTTGCTTTTTAATGAAACAGATAGAATAAGATGATGAATTCTCGGTTTTGTGCAAGAAATAGGTGATTTGTTTTATTTACACTGCGCAACACCACTTCAACACTTCCTTATCCTCCTCAGTCGTCCCTAAGCCATCTCCTTACCTCGCAGCTAGATCCTTTGCCCACCAACTCTTCTATTATCCACGTTACCTCATCTTTTCGGCCTACCATTGCCTCTACCCTTCCATCGACCAACCAGCTTTATACACTCTCTCTCCAGCTCATCTCGCTGACCCTGAGCCATCACAAGCTTCCCTTTCATCCTACCTATCCACCCATACAGCTCCTTCACTCCTCCATCACCCAAAACCCCGACTGTAGTACATCCTGTAGAAGTTAGCAGACTTCCTGTAGAAATCCCGAGCTTCCTGTAGGATCCCCTGCAGACATCCTGTAGAAGCTTGCAAACACGGTTGCCGAGCACCTGAACGTGGGAACTTCTGTGGAGTGATGTTAGGGATCCCCTGGAACCTCTCAGAGTCCTCCTGACCTTTCCCAAACCTTCCGCCCTTTTGAACCACCCCTGCACAGTCAATATCCAGTAAGAAGCACAATCATAATAACTCCAACCACTTGAGCAAAAATATAAAAACATGTTCTCTTCAATGGAAGTAGTTTAAATTCATGCATCTCATATCACTAGAAGTAATGGCATCATTGGTAGGAGTTGCATTCCCATCATTGCATTGTAAGGATTAAGCTGGTCAGATTAGGGTTTCCATGTTTAGTTGGCTTTCAGTTCATTCTTGCAAAGTAGGTTAATTTCCTTTGAGATAGCCTTCGTTCATCATTTAGAAAGATTCTTCTGAGAACATATAGAAGTTGGCTTGAGCCCTAGCGGACTTGTGCCAGCTGACCAAGTGACAACTGCGACAAGAGCTAGTACTTGTGCATATAGCACCATCGCTTCCAAGTTTGTTACGAACTACCAGGTTGATAAAATTAAAGAAGGAAGCTCCAGGAGTTGTAGCATTATTGCTACAATACTGGAGCCCACCAGAAGGCAACCCCCCACTATATGAGGGAATTGTAATGCGTCTATGTATATCTGTATTATGAGTGAGGAAGATAGAGGATATTGAGAATGAAGAGGGTGTTATAGCAGATCTGCTATAGGTTGTATCTCTTCAGTTTGCTGGATAACATAATAAAAGAAGGACTGGTTGTTTCTCCGTGGATGTAGCCCAAATTGGGTGAACCACGTATATCTGTTGCTCTCTTGTTTTATGCATTTTCTGTGTTTATATTTATGCAATATTTTATGTGTTCCATTGCTCCGTAATATATAATTTTCTAACACCTCTCCCTCTCTCTCTTTCTTCCCCTTCTCTCCCTCCTTCTATCTATCTTCCCTCTTTCTCTCCTCTCTCCCTCTCTCTCCATCTCCCTTATCACTCCCTCTCTCTCACTCCACCTTTCTCTCTACGTGTCTTTATTCTTACCTCCCTATTTCTCTCCCTTCCTCTCTCCTGCTCTCTCACATATCCAATCTCTCTTCCTTCCTCTCTCTCCCTTTCTCTCTTGCCTCCCTCTATCTTTCCCCCTTATCTCTCTATCTTTGTCTCTTTCTCTCTCCGCCCTCCAACTCTATCATTATCTCTCCTTCTCTCCCCCTCTTCTCTCTATCTCTCCTTCTTTATCTCGCTATCTTACCCCCAAACCTATACTCTCTCTCTCCATCTCTTCGTTGTCACTCCTCTCTCTCTCTATCCACTTTTCTCTCTCTCTTTGTGATTCTTCTTCCCTCCCCCTCTTTCCTTGCAGTTCATTTCTTTATCCCTATGTCTCTCCTTTTGTCTCTCAAGTCCTCTCTCGTCCTTCCTTTCTCTCCCTTTCTTTTGCTTCCTCTCACTCCCTTTATCTCTCCACCTCTATCACTGTGTCTTTGTTATTCCCTCCCATATATATCTAGAGTTAATATATATCATGATATATTAATATATATTATAATATAACAAATATAATATTGTATTAATCCTAAGTTATTAAATTCATAATATTAATATATTTTTTTGTGAATAAGATGTATTGTATTACTGTATAATAGCAGTATTTTCAAGAGTTGGATTGTGTGCGACTACCTCTCCAGCACAAGAGCCAACGACCTTGGCCATTCTGGCAGTCATATTGATAGAATTACAGTGAAGCTAACAAAATGGTAGCTATGTTTTCTGTGAGAATCACAATAATCATAAGGGAGAAAACTTTCATAAATCAAAACACCTTGTTTTATTTCACTAAAATGCGATACTTATTTGGTTTAATAATCGAAACATGTACAAATATCCTTTTTACCAATGTCGCATCTATCATGAATTCCTGCCAAAGAACCAGTGTCAGCAACATACCACATTTTTATATATCACAGGGATCCCAATGTCAAGAAGACTCTTGCGAGCCTCATCCACCATCACCTAAAGTCTTGCGGGCTCCGCATATTTCTCGATGAAAATGAAATCCACACGGGAGATGAGCTCTCTCCTGCAATTGTCGCAGCCATTAAGAGTACGTCAATACATATTTCCATTTTCAGTAAGCGTTATGTTGAATCAAGTTGGTGTTTGTTTGAATTGTGTTGGATTTTCAGATGCAACAGGAAGATCATTCCTATGTTTTATGGCGTTGAGCCTATAGGCCTCTGTTACACTGATAGAGAGAGTGGACATTAAAGAGAAGCCTTTGAAGAATACCAACGCAAAGGCAAAGTCACCATGAAAGAGATCAATAAATGGAAGACAACCCTCAACAAAGCCTCAGAGATTTCTGCGCTACTCTTCAAAATGAATGAAAGGTGAATACTTTACTTATTAGGAATTTTGGATTTGTCAAAGTCGACTCTTCCTTCCCGTAATTCTAACAATTATGACTGTAGGTACTTGTCTATTGTTTTTGCAGTGACCTTGGAGAGGTTTTGGAGGAGATTGTGAAAGTTATCTTAAAAGGGGTAGAATTTGAACCATTTGAGCTTCCTAAATACCTGGTTGGACTTGATCTAGTTGTGAAGGAAATAAATGATGAAATTAAGAAACAGAGTGAGTTAAATGGCATAGTCATTATGTGGAATGTTGGAATGGCCAGAGTAGGCAAGTCAACTCTGGTTACATATCTCTACAAATTGAAACATTTGGATTTTAGTAGGTCTTGGTTTTTGTCCAACATTAGAAAAAAGGATTTACCATCTTTGCAAACAAAAGCTCCTTCGATATCTGTTGAATTGTTATTTTCGTATTGAAGATACCAGATAAGTAACCAGTATTTTTCGTGATCGTCTATGAGGACTCCAGGTTCTAATTGTTTTGGATGACGCGGATCATATCGAAAAATAAGTAGTCTACTAGTCATGGATGTTGTAGGATTGCATATTTTGATTTTGATCACGTCTCATGATCAAGATTTTCTCCAACAAGTGTAGTAACTGATGTAAAGCTATTACAGATAAAACATGCCCAATAGCTTTTCTGTCAGCATGCATGCGACTAATCTGAACCAGATGAAGGATTCAGATGTTCAATTAAGGAGGTTTTGAAATTTTGTAGTCGACTGCCCTTCCTCTTGAAAGTGTTGGACGGACTGTTTCATGGCTAGAGTGAGGAAGAGTATTGGAAACGACAGTTGGAAAAGATCTGTAGAAGACTACTAGATGATATAAGGGACACGTTAAAAGTGGGCTACGAGGCTCTGAATAGTGAGGAGAAGGAGATATTTTTAGATCTGGGTTGTTTCTTGCTCAAAGAGGACAATGAAGTCGCAGTTCATGCATTGGAGGGATTATGTTACAAATATGTTGGTGGGTGTCTTGAAAATATCTGTGAAAAATTCCTTCTTGAGTATCAGGATGACGTGCACACCGGTTCTGAAATTAAATGCCGAACAGATCCTGTATGAATTATTTCTCAATTTTTATGTTTTTTCAAAAGAGTATCCAGATAGAGTAGTTTTAAATGTGATTTTTTGGAAAGATTTTTGGGTTTATTTTACAATCCAATTGGTTTAGAATTTGGTAAGGATTTATTGAAATTACAAGTTCTATAGGTAAACTCTTCACAATCAAAGTGTAGAGGGATTTTTGAAGAGTTGTGTAACATGCATCAATAAATGACCAATCCAACTTGTAAAAAAAATAAAATCTATATACTAAGATTTCAATAATGGTTTATGTATTAACTAACTTGCATACAAATCATTGTTTATGTGTTAATTACCCTGCACATAATTCAACGCAATTAATATATCCAAATATTTACAGTACAAAGGATCTATAGCAATGTTATATCTGTGTATACAAATTAACCCATGTCAATTAATGTCATTTTCATTGGAGGGTTAATGTTATGAGACGATAAGACCTCTAAGTTAATTTACATATATCACAAAGTTAATTTACATGTGACCATGCACGCCTTGGAATCCACCTACCGAATTCTCCAGATCTTCATATGGCTTTGACATCTGGAGGCTTGTGCACCCCTGGATGTTTAGGGTTTTGATCGCACAGTGTAGCGTGGCTTAAGCATTATGGTAACTGTTTCCTTTTCACCGCAGACCCACCTGATGCTTTATTCTTGCTTCTAGTGGCGAAGCTCTGGAACCCTGTGGATGTCGATTTCTTTGTTTTACAAGTGAGGCTTAAACATTTTGGTTAAAAAAAGGTCACATTGGCTACACCTTCCTCTTGTTTTGGATGCTATGGTTCTCTTACTGATCCGAACGATCCTATGCAGAGTATTTTCAACCACTGTAGGGTATCCAACTAGGCTCTCCTCCTTCATTGGCGGGTGAATAGTCTATGCTACCTTCTGTCGATCTTAAGGAAACACAACACCTCTCTATTGTTGTTGGCATTGCGGCAACAATGCCTATCCAGTCATAACTCCATGTCCATCCTTTGCACACGCAATATTTTGTTCTTGTCTCCTCATTTTTTTTCTCCCAAAAACCCGAGCTAACAAGGGTTTCAACTTTGGAACGGTGGCAAGTAACCCCTCAACGGAATTTCCTGTGTGCTGGATGGAGGAATTTTAATTTTCCTTTACTACCAGGTACTCTTTGCTTAAGTCCTGGATTGACTACCCTCTGCTGATTATTTCGACTAAGCATCTCTTTTGCTTGGCTATGGTTAAAGTTCTGGCCTTTCACCATTGGTGATGCCTTTGTTAGTTCGAGATAGAGCTTGGCTAGGGTTTTACTGCTCGGTTTATTTTAGTTAAGGGACTAGTGTGTAAACGATTTCTATGCATAAATTTCTGGGTACTGTTATGTTGAACATGGAAGTTTTCGGGCTAACATTATGTAAAATTTTATTTCCTATGATGTAGATTCATTTTAGTTTCTGGTAATAAGCCGACTCCGCTTATCAGTTCCATATGGTGTACAAACATTTTTAAACAGTGTACTACGATGTTTTCCATCCGTACAATATGTGCTTAGTTTATTTAAAGAAGTCACATAAGTTTTGCTTCATCGTATAATCTTGATTTGGGCGATTTCTATTCTACTGTTCAGGACAAGGAAATATAGCAAGAAGTATTTATTATAGATTTGCCTTGTGTCCCCTTATAAATAACAATAGTCATATGGTTCCAGTGTTTTCCTACCTTTAACCCTTGAAATTTCTAGAATTCCTAAATTATTTTTAATGTTTTAGTTTCATGTTTTTCCAGCTCCTGTATAGTAACATGTTTATATAGAGAAATCAACTAATTCATGTATGCTTAAGATATTTCCTTATTGTACTACAATAGTTGACAACATTTTGTTTTTTCTTTGATGCTCGGTTGATTAGCTTAGGTCTTTATAACCCTACAACAATAAATTGTGTTTGATTTATTTATCAGGTTTAATGGTTGACTTGCCCCGCCCTCGGGCTGAAGGTCGGGTCCTTCATGGGCTCTTCCCAACCCACGAGGAAACTCCATATTTGGGTACACGACTTTCTTCCTCGAGGGTTCTTGAGGAGGACTAACCTTTCCCTAATGCTTAATTTGATTCTGGTTCTTTATTAAACTCTTCCATTAACAATAGACTGTCTCGTTCTACATTACCTAAATCCACAACAATAAGAAATAATACTATAACCTAGAATTTCTATTACAGGCAGAGCCCAATTAATTTAAGCTTGCATAATTTAAATTCATTCTAACCAGCAACGTTAATATACACTTATCTGTATGGATTTATATGAAATCAAGGAACTCTGTTTGAATGTGCTCTCCTCCCAACCAACAAGACCGACAATTACGACCGAGTCTTCCCCTGAGCCCCTATGCTTGTAAAGTTCCTTTTTAGTGTTCCTGAGTCTAACAGTCAGATATGAAGACCTCTTGGGTCCAGTCTGAAAGTTCTAGGTCTTACCTGTAGGATGGATAACTCCACTGGTTCATGCCATCTCAAGAGTGAAACACCTTATGTAGCTTCCATCT
Source organism: Pinus tabuliformis (assembly GCA_031772625.1). Taxonomy (NCBI): domain Eukaryota; kingdom Viridiplantae; phylum Streptophyta; class Pinopsida; order Pinales; family Pinaceae; genus Pinus; species Pinus tabuliformis. The sequence goes on along the minus strand of CM062818.1, from coordinate 2,031,156,943 downwards.
ACCACTTTGTCCCATCATAGTCTTCTCTTATCTTTTCGATTTTTCCAGAAGAAGCCCTGTTTCATTCACTAAGATCTTTTATTCTCTAGAATGGGGAATAAACTCATAACTATCATAAATATTAGAAAGTTAGGTTTTCCTATCCAAACATGAGATCCTTCAAGAGTTCATCTCTTGTTCAAGAAAATCCAAAAAAGGAAAATGTTTTCCAGAATTATTATTTTTAAGTTTTCAACTGTCAACTTTACCTACGATAACAATCACAACCAAAATTTACTAACAGTAACTAGTATTAATCTAGAGGTGTTACATCTTCCCCTCCTAGTTTGAAAAACCATCCCTAGTGTTTAATCCTGTCTATCTTGTCTCTGAAAAAGATACGGACATGCTTGTCGCATCATACTTTCCTCTTCCAAAGTAGCCTCTTTCGGGCTAAGGTGTCGCCACTACACTTTAACTTGGGTGATAGCTCACTTCCGTAGGGTTACTTATTTCTGATCTAAGATATGCAATGGTTCTACTAGGAATTCTCTGCCCGGTTCTACCTGCATCCAATAAAACATTATTAAACAAAATTCTGTAAAAAATATTTTCCAACCAACATACATATCATAGAACTATTACAATTTTACGTGCACTTCATGCCATTTTATAATATGACGGAGATCATATATACATATTTTTAGTAAGGAGACATGAAATATGTTATGCACCAGCATATAGGTTGGTAAAGTGAGTCTATAAGCTATAGGCCCAATTGATTTAGTTTCTTTCTTAAACTCTTCCATTAACAGTAGTTTGTCTCGTTCTACATTACCTAAATTCACAACAGTAAGAAATAATACTATAACCCAAAATTTCTATTACAGGCAGAGCCCAATTATTTTAAGCTTCCATAATTTAAATTCATTCTAACCAACAACGTTAATATACACTTATCTGTATCGATGTCTATGTAATCAAGGAACTTTGTCTGAATGTCTCTCCTCCCAACCAACAAGACTGACAATTACGTCTGAGTCTTCCCCTGAGCCCCTATTCTTCCACAATTTTTTTCCAGTCTTCATGAGTCTAACAGTCAGATATCAAGACCTTATCGGTCCATTCTGAAAGTTCCAGGTCTTGCCTGCAGGATGGATAACTCCACTGGTTCAGGCCAACTCAATATTTAAACAACTTCTGTAGCTTCTAGCTACCACTTTGTCCCATCAAAGTCTTCTCTTATCTTTTCAATTTTTCCAGAAGAAGCTTTGTTTCATTCGCTGAGATCTTGTATTCTTTAGAATGAGGAACAAACTCATAACTATCATAACTATCAGGAAGTTATGTTTTCTTATCCAAACATGAGCTCCTTCAAGAGTTCTTCTCTTGTTCAAGAAAATACAAAAAAATAAAATATTTTCCAGAATTATTATTATTAAGTTTTCGACTGTCAACTTTACCTACGGTAACAATCACAAACAAAATTTACTAACAGTAACTAGTATTAATATGGAGGTGTTACATCTTCCCCTCCTGGTTTGAAACACCATCCCTGGTGTTTAATTCTATCTATATTGTCTTTGAAACAGATACAGATATGCTTGTCGCATCATACTTTACTCTTCCCAAGTAGCCTTTTTTGGGCTAAATTGTCACCACTACACTTTAACTTGAGTGATAGCTCGCTTCCGCAGGGTTACTTCTTTTTGATCTAGGATACACAATGGTTCTACTAGGAATTCTCTGTCCAGTTCTACCTATGTCCAATAGAACATTATTAAATAGAATTTTGTAAAAAAATATTTTCCAGCCAACATACATATTATACAACTACTACAATTTTACCTGCACTTACCAGTTTATAATATGACGGGGATCATATATACATATTTTTAGTAAGGAGATGTGAAATATGTTATGCACCTGCATATAGCTCGGTAAAGCGAGTCTATAAGCTATAGGCCCAATTTGTTCAAGGAACTGAAAAGGTCCATAATATCAAGGACTTAGTTTGGTGCAACCAACCCATCTCAAAGTACTTCTTTTGGGCTTAACCCTTACATAAACGTGATCTCCTATTTGAAATTCCTTAAATGTTCGTTTCTGATCCGAATACGCCTTTTGTAGATCTTGTACTGCTCTTAAACTTTTCTTTACTTGGATTTTCCGGACTATTCCAGTTAACTGGGGTTTTACATTTCCTTCCATACAGTACTTCAAATGGGCTCATTTTCAATGACTCATGGTAGTTATTGTTATATAATAATTCTACTAAGTGGAGATATTCCTCCCATTTACCTGGTTGTTGCATTACATACATATGCAACATATCTTCTAACACTTGATTTACCCACTCCATTTCTCCATCCATTTGCGGGTGGTAAGTTGCGGTGAAATGAATTTGAGTTCTTAACCTTGAAAACAGAGATTTCCAAAAAGCAAATGTAAATTTTGCATCCCTATCAGACATTGTAGATTTTGGTATTCCATGCAGATGAAATATTTCCTTCATCAATAAATTTTCAATTTGAGCAGTACTGTATGTATATTTAACAAGGATGAAGTGGGCTAATTTACTTAGTTTTTCCACTACAGCCATGATTGGATCACTTTGTTTTTGAGTCTTTGGAAGCCTTGTCACAAAACCCATTGTGATTGTTTCTCATTTCCATTCAGGTATGGGTAAGGGGTGGATCAGACTTGCCAGGTGCTGATGTTCTGCTTTCACCTGTTGGCATTATAAGCACCTAGCCAAATATTCCATTATATCTTTTCGCATTACAAGCCAGAAATAATTCCCTTTAATGGTAGAAAATAGTTTTTGATAACCCGAATGTGTAGCATAAGGATTTCGGTAGAATTCATCCAACAATAATCACTTAATGGCTAACTGATTTGGTATATAGATCCTGCCTTTAAATGTCGATAGATTTTCATTGTTAATATCAAAGTCAGTCTGTTTTCCTCCATCTTGGTGTTGTTTGCTGTGTTTCCATAAAAATGCATACTCTGGGTCCTGATTTGATGCTTCCTTAATTTGTTTAGAAAATTTAGGTTCCACTTGACTGTATTTCATTTCATAAATACATTACAACTTCCTGTTGAGTGCATCCACCACTATTCAGATGTTTAATATCAAAATCGAACTCACTTAAAAATGGAGTCCAAATCGTACGTGGAGTATCACTGCTCATGCTCCTTTAGTTTGCGTGACTCATAAGCCACCAATCTATCATCTTGCATTATAACTCCCCCAACACCTTCCTAGAAAGCGTCTTTACATACCACAAATTATTTCTTGGATCAACAATCTTCAATACCAGAGTTGAAGCCAACCTTTGCTTTAATTCTTTAAAACTACACTAACACTCAACTGTCCACTTGAATGTTGTACCCTTCTTTTGTAAGGAGGTAATGGGGTACACAATTCCTGAAAATCCCTCTATAAAGTGATGGTAGTACCCCACCAGACCCATAAACGATCTTATGTCCACCACATTTTTAGGTACTGCCCAATCCAAGATCGTCCTAATTTTCTCAGGGTCCACTGCTAACCCCTCGGAGGAGATTACATTTCCAAGATACCGAATCTAGTCCTTGTAAAAGTTACACTTACTAAATTTAACATATAGCTAGTTTTCCCTTAGTGTCTGCAACAATATCTAGTGGTGTTCTTTATGTTCTGCTACACTTTTTGAATAAATCAGAATATCATCTATAAAGAGTAAAACAATTTTTCCTAAATATAGATGGAAAATTACATTCATCAAACTCATAAACGTTGTAGGTGTGTTAGTTAGGATAAATGGAAGCACAATAAAATCATAGTGGCCATAACAAGTTCTGAATGCAGTTTTATTGATATCTTCTTCCTTTATTTTTATTTGATGCTAACCCGAGCGCTGGTCTATTTTGGAGAATACCTTTTCTCCTTTCACCTAATTAAATAGATCAGCAATCTGGGGCAATGAATATTTATTTTTAATGGTTAATTTGTTTAATTTCCTATAGTTAATACATAATTGTAGTTTGTCATCTTTCTTCCTCATGAATAATATGGGGGCACCCCATGGCGAGACACTGGAGGGTATATATCCTTTGTTAAGTAGTTCTTACAGCTACAATTTCAACTCAGTCAGCTCTAGAACCCTCATGTGGTAAGGGGTTTTTGACACAGGGGATGTTCCAGGGATCAATTCGATTGTAAAATCAATATCTCGCTTGGGTGGCAGCCCCAAAATTTCTTCCTGAAAAACATCACTGAATTCCTGCACCACTAGTATACTTTCCAAAGGAGAGAGATTCTCCTTAGAATTTGTATATCCAACTTGCACAACGTAAATCTAGCAACCTTTCCTCATGAATTTATTCAACTGATTAGCTATGATTAGGCGTAATCTAATCCCTTTCTTAATGCCCTGAATTTCCTGTCTTTTTCCTTCTTCAATGAGAAAACTAATGGTCTTCTCTCTATAGTTGACCACATACCAATGTTTTTCCAACCAATCCATGCCAATAAATATGTCATAAGATCCTAATGGCAACACATTTAAAGTTACCTTAACATGCTGGCCACTGATTTCTACTACACATTCTTCTACTTTAGAGGTCACTTTTTGTTTGGTTCAGGTAACCAATTGCTCGAGCCAAGTATTATTAAACTTAATACTTTGTAAATGATAGGATTCAACTACGCTAGGACTAATGTAACTTAAGTTTGCACTAGGATCTATTAAAACAAAAACATAATGGTTGGCTAGTTTACCTTCGAATTCGACTATTATTGGTTGATATTAAACTTGGTGATCATCCAACGCTACATTAATTCGCAGAATGTTCCTTTCCACCTTTCCAACTGTGGAGGCTTCTTGAATATTTGTAGTTTGCTCCAGTCTGCCCCGATGAGGAGAATTTTTATAGTAATGAGGTTCACCACAACCCCAACACTGTAGGGGGGTATTGAAACTGGATTTGGATTAGGCTTACCGGTTGCCTCCATTTGTCAAGACTCATTATGAATACGAGTTTTCTATTTATTCTTTTCCAATGAAAAATTAAAGGATCTTTTTGTGGAGTTCTTGTTGCTAATCACCTTAGTTCCTTTCATACTCTGCATGTCTTTCTGTCCCTTTTTATGTAACCAACCTTTACATAGTAAAAAAAAAAAAAAAAACTTCTATATAGTAAGATTTCAATAATGGTTTATGTATTAACTAACTTGCATATAAATCATGGTTTATGTGTTAATTACCTTGCACACAATTCAACACAATTAATATATCCAAATCTTTATAGTACAAAGGATCTATAGTAATGTTATATATGTGTATACAACTTAACTGAGGTTAATAAATGTCATTTTCATTGGAAGGTTATTGTTATGAGACGATAAGACTCTTGAGTTAATTTACATAGATCACAAAGTTAATTTACATGTGACTGTGCCAACCTTGGAATCCACCAACAAAATTATCTAGATCTTTGTATGGCTTTGACATTTGGAGGCTTGTGCACCCTTGGATATTTAGGGTTCTGATCGCATGGTGCAATGTGGCTTAATCATTATGGTAACTGTTTCCCTTTCATCAGAGACCCGCCCGATGCTTCATTCTTGCTTCTAGAGGCGGAGCTCTTCAACCCTGTAGATGTCAATTTCTCAGTTTTACAGGTGAGGCTTAAAAATTTTGGTTAATAGAACTGTCACATTGGCTACACCTTCCTCTTGTTTTGGATGCTACAGTTCTCTTACTGATCCGAACGATCCTATGCAAAGTATTGTCAAGCGCTGTAGGGTATCCAACCAAGCTCTCCTCTTTTGTTGGCAGGTGAATAGTCTTTGCTACCTTCTGCCAGGCTCAAGGAAACTTAACACCTCTCTATTGTTGTTGGCAGTGCTGAAGCAACGCATATCCGGTTAGAACTCCATGACTATCCTTTGCTCAGATAATCTTTTGTTATCGTCTCCTCATTTAATTTTATCCCCAAAACCTTAGCTAATGAGGGTTTCAAATCTGGAATGGTGGCATGTAACCCCTCAATGGAATTCCTATGAGATGGATGGAGGAATTTCAGTTTTCCTTTACTACGAGGTACTCTTTGCTTAAGTCTTTGATTGAATACCCTCTGCTGATTATTTCGATTAAGCAACTCTTTTGCTGGCTTATGGTTGAAGTTCTAGCCTTTCACCTCTGATGATGCCTTTTCTAGTTCGAGATAGAGCTTAGCTAGGGTTTTACTACTCAGTTTATTTCAGTTAAGTGACTAGTGTGTAACTGATTTATGTGCATGAATTTCTGGGTACTTTTCTGTTGAACATGGCAGTTTTGGAGTTAATAGTATGTAAGATTTTATTTCTTATGTTGTAGATTCATTTTTGTTTCTGGTAATATGTTGACTTCGCTTTTCGGTTCCATATGGTGTACAAACATTTTAGAAAAGTGTACTAAGATGTTTTTCATCCATAAATCTGTGCTTATTTTATTTAAAGAAGTGACATAAGTTTTTCGTCATTGTATAATCTTGATTTGGGCGATTTCTATTCTACTGTTCGGGACAAGGAAATATAGCAGGCAATATTTATTACAGATTTTCCTTGTGTCTCTTTAAAAATAATAGTAGTCATATGGTTTGACTATTTTCCTGCCTTTAGCCCCTAAAATTTCTAGAATTCCTAAATTATTTTTAATGTTTTAATTTCCTGTTTTTCTAGCTCTTGTATAGTAATAGGTTTATATAGAGCAGTCAACTAATTCATGTATGCCTAAGATATTTCCTTATTGTACTACAATAATTGACAACGTTTTGTTTTTGCTTTGATGCTTAGTTGATTAGCTTAGGTCTTTACAACCCTACAATAGTAAACTTCGTTTGATTTATTTATCAGGTTTAATGGTTGACTTGCGCCCCCCCACTCGGGTTGAAGGTCGGGTCCTTCACGGGATCTTCCCAACCCACGAGGGAACTCCATAATTGGGTACAAGGCAGTGTTCCTCGGGGGTTCCCGAGGAGGACTAACCTTTCCCTAATGTTTAATTTGATTCTGGTTCTTTATTAAACTCTTCCATTAACAATAAACTGTATTGTTGTACATTAACTAAATTCACAACAGTAAGAAATAATACTATAACCTAGAATTTCTATTACAAGTAGAGACCAATTAATTTAAGCTTGCATAATTTAAATTCATTCTAACCAACATCATTGATATACACTTATCTGTATTGATGTCTATGCAATCAAGGAACTCTGTTTGAATATGCTCTCCTCCCAACCAACAAGACCGACAATTACCTCTCAGTCCTCTGAGTCTTCCCCCGAGCTCTTATGCTTCCACATTTCTTTTCCAGTCTTCCTAAGTCTAACTGTTAGATATCAAGACTTCCTGGGTCCAATTTGAAAGTTCCAGGTCTTGCCTACACGAAGGATAACTCCACTGGTTCAAGCAAGCTAAAGAGTTAAGCACCTTATGTAAGCTACCACTTTGTCCCATTAGAATCTTCTCTTATCTTTTCGATTTTTCCAGAAGAAGCTCTATTTCATTCACTCAGATATTTTATTCTCTAGCATGGGGAACTGATTCATAACTATTAGGAAGTTAGGTTTTCTTATCCAAACATGAGCTCCTTCAAGAGCTCTTCTCTTGTTCAAGAAAATCCAAAAAAAAAAAAATTCACAAATTAATATTATTAATTTTTCAACTGTCAACTTTACCTACATTAGCGACCAAAAACAAAATTTACTAACAATAATTAGTATTAATCTAGAGGCGTTACAGGTTAAATCTATATATAAAATAAAAAACATTACAAGTTGAATCTAAAGTTGAATCCATATAGAAAGTCAAAAAAAAGTTTAAACGAGACAAATCAAGATGCTATGTACCAAAGACACAAAAAATTACAATGCATGAGAATATTGGGAATTTGGCCAGACATATCACCAGAGAAAAAAGTTTGGTGTGCTCCCACCTGGTCAACCACTGCGGCTTAGCTGCTCAGATGATATAGAGGAATTGATGTTGAAGCTGCAAGTAAGTGTATTTCGTCCCCATGTTTTGCCTTATTTTTATGTAATAATCCATTACACAAGGGTATTTAATTTAAGTTCGTGAAGTGTGTTTTCTAGGGTGGAGTAGGCTGCTGTTTGATAAGAGGAATTCAAACTCCATAATGTCAGAATCCACCTGATTGCAGGAGCTACATTAAGGGTGTGGGTGTAAGCCTCTTTGTGGTTGAAGTTCTAGTAGTTTTGTCGTCACTTTTTGGTGTGTGGGATATGTCGAGAGATTTGGTGTGGCTTCACTTGCTCAGTCTCAGATCCATCTATTAGTTTATATATGAGGTGCATCGGTGTGTAATCCTATTTCTAGATTTAGTGTGACTAGCTGCGGTGAGTTTATCAAGACTAAAGTATAGTTTTGTGGTCAATGGATTTGGGAAATTTGTGTAGAGATCGACCTCTCATGAAAAGCTAGCAAGTGCCTTCTTTACTAGAGCAAGAATGATCACTTACCATGATACAGATATGGCGAGTGTTTAATTTTACCGGAAAGCAAAAAAATAAATGAATTTTAAATTTTATCAAATTTGAAATGCCAGATTATGAAACCTGTGCAGGTGGTGCGACAATACATTACGGAAAAGTTAAAGTGAAAATGGTAGATGTTGTCTATCCCACAACTCCATCTACCTTTAACGAGGGTTCATTTGAGTTTTTCATGGGAAGATGGAAGATTTCCAAATGTACAGTGGCATATTGATGTGCTTTCTCACCATTAGTTCTGGACGTGATGTATTTGGTGTTGGAACTACTACACACCTACATGCGGACTCCTAGTTAGAGCATGGGACTACATGCAAGATTCCTTCTGCATGATTTACTCGATTTGCTCCTTCTTCAACTCCGTAACTGGTTAGTTCTTCTGCATGATTTACTCCCTGATTTGCTCCTTCTTTCACTCCGCAACTGGCTAGTTCTCTCCGGAACTTGTTGTAGGTGTTGAGTCTTCTCATTGATCACCACTATGGTGCATTACCTTGGGATCTTCACTCAGTAATGCTATATCATGAGAATTTTAACCTATTTTCTAATGAATCATTCTTTTGTTCTTTCGATTTTCTTTTAGTGTTTTTGCTTTGCAAAGCTGTGTGTTCAACCTTTACTAGCTAGATTCATTTGTGCAGGTTTTATAACACATTTACATGGTATCAGAGCCCACAGGTTGCTAGATAAAAGGCGCACCAGTACTTTATTTTGCAGGTATTACAGCTTGGAGATCGAAGATCGACAGAAAAATGGAGTTTCCCAAAGCATCGATCCTAACACCGTACAACTATCACGAATGGAAGGACCAAATGGCTCGATACCTTCGTCAAAAAGGGTTGTACAAGATTACCATGGCTGCAGAAGTGGAACCCACTTCAGCCATAGAGAAATCCAGGTACCTCAACCGCATGGATGAGGCCCACGGATCCATATGCATGTGCATCTCCCCAGAGTTGTAGTTTCATCTATCTGCCTACAATACTCCTAATGAGATTTGGAAAAAGGTTGAAGAACTCTACGGGAAACAGGATGAGATGAAAGGACATCTGCTCGAAGTGGAGCTGCTGTCATTGGATCCATGGAACTATGAAATAATTCAAGACTTCTTCACCAAATATAATGATCTATTGCTGCAACTCAAGGGTTGTGGAATTGACAAATCCAAGGAGGAGAGTCGCCAAGTTATCTCTATTATGTCAAAGCTCAGACCAGAATACTCCATCTTTGTGTCTACATTTCATTGAGTAAGGCTCGCAACAGGTAAATCCTACACTATGCCTTCTCTCAAAGAATTTATGGAATCCCTTATTTTTGAGCAAGATAAACTCATTGGCATGGGGAAAATCAAACCTCCAAAAGCACATGCACTTGCTGTGCATGATGGCAGCCACAATAAAAATCACAAATCTGATTCAAATCAGAAAAATCAGCAGCAAAAAGACAAGGGAAAAGCGCATTCCCATCCAAAGAAGGAAGGGTACACCAAGCCCTTCAATGACTCCTCCAGCTCAAGAAATGAGAAAGGGAAGAAAGGAAATAGATGCACCTACTGTCAAAGAGGATTCCATCCGGAATCCTCTTGCATGAAGAAACAAATTGACCAAATGGCATAAATCCTTCAGAAGCACAACCTTGGGGACCACATCCCTCAGGGCACCAAGAAGAAAATTGAGGATCTGCCACATAGGAAAGGTAACAATTTTCATGCTTTAGTTGCAATTAATTCTTCCCTTGATGCATGGATTATAGATTCTGGTGCATCACATCATATGGATGCTGCAAAGGAAGTCTATTCCTCTTTGGATGCATGCAAATGACCTCCCATCCTCATGGGAGATGACTCATCTATTGAGGTCACCGGAAAAGGTAGAGTGGAACTTTTACATAGAAGCTTTGAATATGTGCTTCATGTTCCAAAAAGTTTGGTAAACCTGCTTTCAGTTTATCAGATCACTCATCCCGGCATCGGAAAGAGAGTGGAATTCACTCCAGATGCAGTGAACATATATGACCTACATAGCAACTCCAAAATTGCAACCGATGAGGTAAATAATGGAGCCAGACTGTATACATTTTTTGAGTTTATTGAATCTGAATCCTCCTTATTGCTTACACCTGTTGATGATAGTAGTAGGCTTTGGCACGAGAGGTTTGGTCACTTAAATCACATGTATATGCAGCAGCTAAACAAGCATGAGATGGTGGAAGGCTTTCCAAATATCAATTTCTCCAAAGGAGTTTGTGAAGGGTGTGTCCTTGGCAAACATCCTAGAGAAAAGTTTGACACTGGCAAGACTCACAGAGCACCCTCTCCTCTAGATCTGATCCATAGTGATCTCATGGGGCCTTTTCCTCATCCTTCCTTCAACAAAGTAAGGTATGTGCTAACATTTATTGATGATTTCTCATGGTATACTTGGGTGTATCTTCTCAGGAACAAATCTGAAGTTTTTGCGCACTTTGAAGATTTTAAAGCACTAGTTGAGACACAGTCAGAGAGAAAGATGAAAGTCCTTCGTACAGACAATGGGGGGGAATATTTTAACACATCACTTTGGAACCTTTGCCTTCAGTCCGACATATAGTTGCAGTACACAGTTACATACACTCCGCAACAGAACGGAGTTGTTGAGAGAAAGAACTGATCTCTCAAAGAGATGGCTTCCTGCATGTTGCATGCTAAGTCACTGTCTCATAAGCTATGGGCTGAAGAACTTAATTGTGCTAACTGCATCCATAACAGATCTCTTCATAGGTCTATCAAGGATTAGACCCCCTTTGAGGCTTTGAGCGGCACTAAACCAGAGGTCACCCACTTCTGTGTTTTCGGCTCTCGAGCATGGGCCAAGATCCCCTCTAAAAAGAGGAAAGCTCTTGATCCACAAAGCATTGAGTGCATCTTTGTTGGATACTCTGATGGTGTGAAGGGATAACGACTCCTGATTCCCTCTACGGACAAGATCATCATTGAGCGAAGTGTCAAATTTGAGGAAAGTCTCTCACATGCACCTCAATCGCCGTATGAAGACACCTTTTATCTACCTCATGTCCGAGATGATGACTCGGTACACTCAGATGCAGATACAGAACATGTAGATGCCGAGGTAGAGCATGCAGATGCAGAGACAGAGTCTTCAGATACAAATCTAGTGCATGCAAATGATGATCCACATCCAAGCCCATATCGAGTTTCTAGCAGTGAATCATATTCCCTTGTCATAAATCAGAGAACAAGGAGCTTACGTGAGATATATGCACAAGACAACCCAACTACTAGAAATGGTCTTGTGGGGGATAATTCTGATCTGTAGAGGACTAGATCAGAGTTTATTGAGCCTCCTCTTGTCCTCACTGCCGCTGAACCATCGCCATCCTGGCATTGTCATTTGGTTCAGTCTTCTGATCCACAATATTATGCTGAGGCTGTTGGGCATCCATCTTGGGAGTCCGCCATGGAGGATGAGTAATACTCCTTCCTTGAGAACCAGACCTGGGATCTGGTCCCCCTTCCTTCAGGAAGGAAACTTGTCCGATGCAAATGGGTCTACAGGACCAAGAGTGCTGCAGATGGGAAAATCACCAGATGGAAAGCAAGGGTAGTAGCCAAAGGCTTCCAACAAGTGCATGGCATTGATTATGACGATACCTTTGCTCCAATAGAAAAGATGGATTCCATACGTCTTACACTTGCCATTGCGGCTTCCCAGGGGTGGGAAGTACATCAGATGGATGTGAAGAATGCCTTTCTTCACAGAGACCTATTTGAGGAGATCTACGTGGAGCAGCCACATGGTTTCATTCAGGATTCATCTTTGGTCTGTAGACTGAAGAAATCTCTCTATGGCCTTAAGCAGGCCCCGAGAACTTGGTATGCGAAGATGGATTCTTTTCTCTTATCACAAAACTTTGAAAGATGTAAGTCTAATCCGAATGTTTACATGCTCAGGACACATGATTTTCTTCTTATCTTAGTTTTGTATGTGGATGATCTCCTAATCACCGACAGCTCGACTTCAACCATTTCTACAGTCAAGAGGGCCTTGCATGATAGGTTCTTGATGACGGACATGGGTCCATTACACTTCTTTCTTGGTCTTGAGATCAACCAGGATGCCACAGGCATTAAACTCTCTTATGCTAAGTATGCATGGGATCTCCTCGAGAGATTTCGCATGACTGACTGCAATCCAGAACCAACTCATTTTCTGTCTGGGGTCCACCTTGAGGATGGAGGTGACACTCCATTAGTTGACAACACTCTCTATCGACAGCTAGTGGGGAGCTTATTGTATCTCACCCACTCCAGACGAGATCTCTCATATGTAGTAGGGGCAGTTTCCAGATACATGCAGGAGCCACATGAGCTACACTGGAATGCTGCCAAGCGCATCCTCCGATATATGCAGGGCACCATCACCTTCGGGATTCACTATACAGCAGGCACTGCATTGAATCTCCTTGGCTTCACAGATTCTGATTGGGCGGGAGACAACATTGATCGCAAGTCCACCTCTAGATATTCACTCAGTCTAGGATCTGGTCCTATCTGTTGGTCGAGTAAGAAGCAGACTGCTATTTCTCTCTCTTCAGCTGAGGCCAAGTACAGAGGATTAGTCAACATCACCATTCAGGCTCTGTGGCTACAACACTTTCTCACTGAGTTGGGCGTCCAGTTCCACTAGCTCATTGTCATCTGGTGTGACAATCAGAGCACTCTCAAATTTTGCAGGGATCCAGTACAGCGATAGTGGATAAAGAACATAGAGATCCATATGCACACAGAGATTTAGTACATGATTGGGTCATTGATTTGCAGTTCTGCCCTTCAGCAGAACAGACTGCATACATCTTCACCAAGACATTCACTGAGCAGAAGTTTCACTCTCTGAGCGATCGTCTTGGAGTGAAGGACATAGTTGCTTAGAAATTGTCTTTTCTTCCTCTTTTCTTTTGATTACATTGTATTTTGAGGGGAGGTTTTTCCCATGAGGTTTCCCTCTTTCCTCAATTTTAGTACAAGTTGCACTATATTTTGGGTGACCTTTGGCCTTAGTTGCCAGGGCCCATTTTATATTTTTCCCCATAGTGGTGTTCAGGGGGAGTGTTGGAACTACTACACACCTACATGTGGACTCTTAGTTAGAGCATGGGACTACATGCAAGATTCCTTCTGCATGATTTACTCCTTGATTTGCTCCTTCTTCAACTTTGCGACTGGTTAGTTCTTCTGCATGATTTACTCCCTGATTTGCTCCTTCTTTCACTCTGCAACTGGCTAGTTCTCTCCGAAACTTGTTGTAGGTGTTGAGTCTTCTCATTGATCACCACTATGGTGCATTACCTTGGGATATTCACCCAATAATGCTATATCATGAGCATTGTAACCTATTTTCTAATGAATCATTCTTTTGTTCTTTCGATTTTCTTTTAGTGTTTTTGCTTTGCAAAGCTGTGTGTTCAACCTTTACTAGCTAGATTCATCTGTGCATGTTTTCTAACACATTTACATTTGGTGTAAGATTTGAAGCGAGTAATGACGGTACCTCAGATGATGAATACACAATCATCTGTGGCAACGATGTGAGATATGAACAAAAGCTACATGTGTTTATGTGGACAGAAGAGTGCATAGTATGGCCTGTCTAGGGAACACAAAGGGTTTGACAACATTAGTGTATATAATTGTCACACAACGCCACTGTCCAAGGGATGGATTATTCAAGTTTCACAAATTTGCAAACAAATTATAATTGCATTGTCCTTAGCTTAGGTGTATATACTCTTTATCCTTTGGAGAGTTTTTACTTAGAAGTACATATTCTTAAGTTCATTAGAATGTACCATGTAATAACATTATTTATATTTTTTATTTAATAATAAAATGTTTATATTATTCATGATGACATTTTTCATATAGCAAATATAAATTAATAACATTATAATAAAAATAATAATATTATTTGAAAATTAAAAATGGTGGTTAATCACAAACAACATATATATACATATCAGCTTATTTTGTAAAATTATCTTTTATTGTTATTATTATTTATAAAAATATAGTATTTTTTGAAATTAATATATGGTATTGTTTATTAATAATATTTTTATCATTTTTGAATTCCATTGGTTTATAGTATATGACTTAAGGAATCTATTTTCCCCGAGATATGGATCGAAATTATAATTTGTAAAATTAAATTTTTTTAATATAATAAATTTATTTTACAATTAAAAAAAACAATCATTATTGAAAGAATGCAGAATTATCTTGTAATAGTTTTACTTGTACTTATATATTTTATAAAGCTTTTCATTTTCATAACATTAATATTAAATAATGGTAAGAAATATGGTTAATGTAAATGTTGGTAGAAGATTCTAATTTTGAATTAAAAAAAAAAAAAAAAAACATTCATTACAAATTTAGCATGGTAAAAATCATACTATTAGCCTTGTTGAGTTGTAATCATTAAAAAAATGATATAGTTTTGTTGGTTTATAATTTTGAAAATATACATAAATATTTTTAGGTGTTATTTTACGTTAATAATTTTATTAATTTGATCATTTAAAATTCCTTTTTCCCAGACCAAATGATGGATTTGATGGTCTAAAGTTTTATATCATTTACCTTACTTTAATCAATTAAGGAAAAACAAGTTTATTTCCCTTTTTGGTTTAGATAAGCCCATCACATTTGCTATTCATCCCAAAAGGGGTTTTCTGAGCATTATTAATGAGGGGTGGAGGTGGAATTGTTAGGTGGATAAATCCCACTTGTGGACAAGAGTGATCTCCCTAGATCCTAAAGGAAACTAGAAACAAACAAACAATTAAATAACTCTTTTCCTAAGCTTACTTCGTTTGAATTGTAAATACAAGAGAAGGAGAATAAGCCTCTCACCTATTTGCGAAATTCTTGATGGAGATCCTTGTTCTATTCTAATGCAACTTCTCAGTGCTAAAAAAGATCTACAATCATAGACATAAGACAGATCAAAGGCATATGCAACATAACAACTCAAACAAGATTAATCTAATGATCAAGGAGATTAGAAATTGGAATCGTCTAAATGAATATCAAAAGAGACATAAATCATTCATCATTTTAGTAAGAAAATACAATGGAAAAAATTATTCATTTGTATTAATTTAAGGATAAATAAGAGCCTTACAACCTCTGCCTTGATGTCATGAGGTTCCTCCCAAATGCCTCCAACCCTCTCCTTAGATGATAATATTTCCAATCTAAATCCAATAGCATAAGTCTATATTTTATGCCTTGATGTCATGAGGTTCCTCCCAAATGCCTCCAACCCTCTCCTTAGATGATAATATTTCCAATCTAAATCCAATAGCATAAGTCTATCTTTTATGAAACTCCTAATCCCTCTAACCTGTAGTCAATTTATAGACCAAGAGGAAGAAGTTTCAGATCCAAAAGAGAAGGATGAGATCCTCTAATTGGGGGTTAGGGTTCCTTAATGAGAGGGAATTAGCTTCATGATCTGAGGGGTATGACTCGAATAGATCTGACCTAGAAGCTTTCAGTTGGGATATATTCGCTCAACAAGGCTTCTAGATTTGACCTTTTATTTTTACTTTTCTTCGAGTTATGTGCACGGTCTATAGTGGAATACATAACACAATTCTGCGCAGGTTTCAAGGATAGAAATTGTGAATGCAAGGAAAATTACTAGGAAAAGCGTGCAGGTCATACTAAACAAGTTATAAAACCATTTTACCCAAAATTCACATCTTCTTCAAGGGTTTTTTATTGTTTCACTTGTAGGGGAGTGTAATGAAACATGTTCATGGACGATGAGAGATCCATTTTAATAGTCAAGTGTCATGGTGACAAAATGACATGTAACATATTTCCCTCTAAAGTGCGAAGTTTGAAAAGTAATTTTTAAATATTGAAGCATTTTATCATAGCAAAGGTTGGATCAGAGACAACGATCGGAAACCTGTAAGAATCATTCAAGGATTACAATGCAATATATAATCACTACTGACGTAGGCATTCCCAAAATCAAAGTAAAATTGACTTAATGAACAAATACGAAAACACTCAAGAATCCTATCAATAGTACACACAGTATGGGCACATCCATCAGCTATGAATTTGTCTACATAATCATGAATACATGAATCCTCACAACCTGGATTGAAAAAATTAGATCGAGGGTCTTGATACCCATCTCTCGATTCGTATTACGAATATAGCCATGTGAGTGAATGTCTCGAAGTCAAACATGGTAGAAACCACTTGATTACCGATCAATGATGTGAACCATTAACAAGCTCGAGAGAAACCACCAATAATGATAATAGCTCTCAAGGTATTCTTAGAACAATCTATATAGTGTGAAAATATGATCTGAAGTCAAACACTCATATAATCGTTCGATTGAAGGCCAATGATGAGAACATATCGTCAAATGCAAGAAACCTCCCATTAAGGCATGTAGGGCTCAAGGTACTGAAGGTTTCTAGATCTACTTCCTAGATAATGAGTTGAATTTGATAGGAAGTGACCCGTCGCAGGAGGGCCTACGACACGAAACATAATTTCAAGTTTTGAAGAACAATTTGCAAGGACTGAATCAGGGATGGCCGACATGACTAAATGCTAAAATTTGCAAAGGAACATGAACCGAGGTTGAACTTCTTTTTGAACACATAATGACACGACAATTGAATTGGCAACATTTAACTCAGTGATAATACTCAAAACCAGCTGAAGACTTTCAATGGGGTTCGATTAACAGTAAGACAAATGGATTTCCCAACGCGGACATAGATGTAACAAAGTGTTGTGTTCAAAAGAGACATATTGCCTTTATAATGAATGTAAAATGAATACCTTTTCCCAATCCCCCCCAACCATTACTAGCAAGTACCTCTTTATTTTTTACAAGATTGAGGAGGATAACATATGCTTGTCATATAAGCTCATCCTTCAGACGAGTCCTCCAAAGTATTTTTAACAAACCCTAAGAAGGAGTGGTTTGGTTTCGTCATGCGTAACGAGTCCTATACTATTTCGATTTTACGAGTCCAGTAAAGGGGTAACTCAATGTCGTTTTCATGTTTAAAGAGTTTGAAAATACACAAAAAGGAAACTCGTTTAGATTTTTTACCATAAAATTTTAACAAGCCTAGAGAAATTAAAGCTCAATGTTTTTTCAGTTTTAGGGAGTCAGAAGAAAAACGTAAGTAAACTCCATAGTGTTATTTTTCATACGTTTAGTCTCTCCAGCCCGAAAAAGGATAAAATAATACAAGAGAGAACTCTATTGACTATGATTAGTCAATGTATACCATTTTCATAAATAATCCAGTTTAGTCTGTAAAAGGGGTAAACTTATACTGAAAGGATGGTTATCCATTTAATTTTACGAGTTTGAAAAATCAAGTACTCGGTGGTCTTTTTGTTTTTAAGGAGTCTAAAAAGGGTGTAAAGAGGAATCCATAGTTTCTCTTTTTTCATAAGTTTTAATGAGTTCAAAAAAGTGATAAAAATATACTCACATCATCGGCTTTCAATTTAATTAATAAACAAGAAAAGACAGAAAGAACTTGGCATCTTCATGTGCATTTTACGAGCATGAAAAGATAGAAAAAGAAGCTCTGGATTTTCATGAGTTTAACGAGTCTTTAAAATAATAACTGAAATGGACTCGAGGTAGGTTTCATTTTTAGACAAGCTTGAAACACACAAAAAATTGTGCTTGAGGGTGGTTTCATTTTTACACAAGCTTGAAACACATAAATTTGTACTTGAAAGTGGTTTCATTTTTACACAAGCTTGAAACAAAGAAAAATTGTGCTTGAGATAAGTTTTCATGCCCTCAACGTAATGACTACAAGGACACATGCCCCCCAAAATTCATTTCACTCACCTGAGTAGACTACAGGTGATGCAGGTGCATCTAACCTAGGTCAAATGTTTACTCAAAAAAGAGGAGTTAGTTTACAAAGTTAGGATTTATTTAATTATCGTATTTCCAATAATTTTAAGACAGAATGATGATTATTGTAAATAGGAGAAGATTCGAGAGTATTGTGGAAAGTTTGAGAGGATTATGGATTATTTAGCTCTTATCTAGGGATAAAGGATTAGATGAGAGATTTTATGTATTATGAAAGATATTTTGTGAGTTTGTTGAGGATCTAGAACCTATTTTAGTTCAGATCCATTTGTATAAATTGAGGTGAGCCTATGAGGCATGTAAGAGGTAGAAGTGTGTGAGTGAGTGAGAGAAATGAGAGGCCAATCATTGGGCCTTTTCTTTAATTAATTATTTTGGGAGTTTATGTGCATTTTGTTATTGGGTGAATCTCAGTTCATTTTTGGTAATATGGTGTGTGTTTATGATTTAGTTGCAGACTTATGGTTATTTGACCTGCATCAAATTTTGGTATCATAGCTTATAGGCATTATTGTTTGATGATAATGAGTGTTATTTGAGCTACCTACTCCTTTAGTCGCAACTAAGATTGTGAGATCGAAGTGTGGATTCGATTGGAGAAGAATCCAATTGGGCGTGTCATGGAGTTGCCCACAAGAAGAATGTTACAGATATCACTATTGGGAGATGTTGTCAAGCGTATTTGAAGATGTTGAAGGATCAAGAGAAGACTAGTCAAAGGTTTCTCTTGTTGGATTGATCAGCATTAGCATCCAGAATATATTGCAAGTGTGGGAGGTGTTAGCAATCATTGGGAATTGTTAGCAGTTCATTCTTCAGAATCGAGGTAGAGGAAGTCGGTGGAGTTGCGCGGTTTTGCAGACTCTAAGTGGTAGCTTGATTGGCTCACAAATCGTTAATTGTGTAGTCGAGAAGAGATTTTCTGCATATGAGAATATGTGAAGAAAGCTTAAAACCTGTTGCGTGCATTGAAAGACTTGTGTGGATGCTACAAATGCATATTTGCATGGATGTAGCCAGCGCTGAAAGATCGCGTGAGACCTGCGGTGGTTGTTGTTGTGAAAACTAATTAAATAAAGGTGGAGTGCATATACTCGCCCTGTTCCAGCAAATGGCTACACCAATTTTAGAAAACTTGGTCTCAACCACTTGAAATCCTATGTCACTTGGACCTATCGTAATATGTTTCTTCCAAAAAACTCTGCAAGGTAAAGTGAATTATTAATAACTTCAATCTAGTTTGTAAATGGGAAGAACCCCATGGTATAGTTATGGGTGGGATAATATTAATATCACTATTAATCACATAGTTTATTGCCGCATGTTAAGAGAAAGTTGTCTAATGGGAAGAACCCCATGGTATAACTATGGGTGGGATAATATTAATATCAATATTAATCACATAGTTTATTGCCGCATGTTAAGAGAAAGTTTTCTATCACATCTGTGATCCGTGTTGCGATTTCCAAAGTTTCATGCTCTCAAGAAAATGTGCATGAAACAATGAAGGAGAAGAAAGCATCAGAATATTCACTAAAGGGCCAAGTGTTATGATCTACTGTGGAATGGAGCCAAGGCCTGAACTTGGCATTGTATGAGGAGGACACCAAGCTTGTCAAAGACCACTGGTGTGAATGCTAAAGAAGATTGTAGCTCGTGGAATGTGATTGCAACGTTGTGAAATTATTTATGAAAGATATGTGACTGAGTGGTAGTGTCTCGCTCTAATTTCGTTTATTAAGATATCGATTGGAAACACGTGAATAGATTAAGATAAGAACCCCAACAATGGAAATTTTTGTATTTTGTTTGCAGAGCTCAAACAATAGCTTCTACTTATTAAGGCGATATTAACCAAAGGTGTGTATTGTTGTTGTGGCAAGGGCATGTTAATGTGTGTATTGTTGTTGCGGTTTTGTGAGTTATATTTGCAACAAATAATAAAGTATTCTGGTAACCGACAGCAAGTCTTGTGCCAAATACATGGCAAAGAACATCGTGGTAGGAATCATAAATATAAAATGCATAATGATCATCCTTTTCTGTTTCTCATGCTACTAGAGGTAATTGTTTGATAGTTGGCACTGCCTTGGGAGCAATATTGTCATGGGCATCTTGATTAGCATTCTATTGTAAGGGTTGAATCCTTCTAATAAATGAAGAAAATAATACCCAAAATGATGATTTGTATTCATGTCCAAATGTGAGCTTTCAAAGCCTGATAAAGAACATGAAGATATTAAGGATTTGCATCCTGTTGAATAACGTGGGTGCGAGCGAGTCAAGTGACATCTCCAACCTCATTCTATTGTGTCAAGTTTTTGGTGATTAGGCAATTTTGCGTGGAGGACATGCAAAATTCTACAATTTCATGAAATTATATTTTGTTACAGTAATTAGATTGGAAATCATGGCAACAACAACAAATCCAACCACTTTAGAGACTGATCTGCATTAATTGGAGGCCATTGTTCTAGAATTTAAAAGGTTATGAAATAACCATGGATAAGCATTATTGTGATAGATGTGGTCATGATTATGCATTTCTGGATTAAAACGTCCATATTTTGTGTAGATAAGAAGGTATATGTATTTATTTTGAGGGTGTATTGTCTTACATTTTACAATAGTGTGTTAATATTTATTTGACATGTTCATGTGGAGCTGATTCAAGAAGAATTAAGTCGAGTTGTTGAGAGCACTAAGATTTGTATAAGTGTGAGCAAGTGCCAAGATCCAGTGTGCCTTAGTACAAACAATACAAATATACTAATATAATAAGTAAAGACTCGATGGACAGTAAAAAAAAAAGAGAGCTTACTACATAGGATTGGAGTTGATTTCTTGTAGAGTGAGATTGTTTGTAATCTTATGTGCTAGTAAAGTAGTGTTATATTTGTTGTATGATTAGAGCCAATGCAATGGTGTGTAACTTGTGCATTCATGCACGTTTTGTGTTCAAGTACCGAGATCGATGGGAGCCTGTCAGTGAATCAAATTCAAACAAAACAAGAGTAAAGATTGTTGAAATTTTTTGGTAATTTCAAACAAATATTGAACAAAGGAAATACTCTGTTTCTGCCACAGCATCTTTTGCACAGGAAGCCCCAAAAAAAATTTTGTGAGCAGAGCAAAGTTTCTCAGCCAAAATAAACTTGTATTAATTTATGAACTATCTGGTACAATTTTCTTCCTCTCTCTCAGAGGGATTCACCCAAAACATTCACCAAAAAAAACTTTGCCTCTTTTACAAATGATTTTTACACTGCTGTGTAAAATCTTCATTCACATTTACTGCTGTTAAAAAGGGCTTTTTACATTTACTGATGTAAAGTAAAATTTTCTTACATGGGTTTACTGCTGTTAAAATAAAAAAAACTTTCACATTCACTCCTGTGTGAAATTTCTCATTACATTTCAAAATTCTGGGTTTTCACATTACATAAAAAAAACTTTTTCATTACCATACAATTCAACGAACTACAAGAACCTTTGAAAGAGATCTCAAATGTTCATTTGCTATCGCAAGTTTGCTCTGGTTTCAATTTGTTCGCACTGCAGTGCTCCACTGTTTTTTATTTGCTCCTCTGGTTGTTTTTCGTTGCGGCGAACCCTTTTCCCTTTCACCTCCGTGTGCAAAATTACAATACAAAGTCAACACATACACATTATATGGGTTAACAAAAAAAAATACATGTCGTATGAAAACTTTAAATTCTTCACCTAAAACTATGACACTTCATTAAATACATTAAATGAAAGCCGGCGGTAAAAGTAAAAATAACGTTTTGGCAGATTGATGAATATCCATGTACGTTGACTTGATCGGACGCATTTCGCACACCTAACTCACACAAACTAATTGAAGTTTAGTGTCCAGGAGATGGGAAGTATTTGGTTCGTACACAGGACGCGTGGCTAGAGCTGATTGTGTCGAAGGCCTCCAGGGAAAAACAACCTTTGCCAAAAGGCGGTGCGATAAAGATAGTGGTTTTCGGAAGTGGTTTTGCTGGAGTTAATGTGGGCAGTTGGAAATTAATATTTCAACACTCCCCTTTAATTTCAACGGCTGGGTTATCAGTCATACCCAAACATTTTCTCAAAAATTCAAAGCTTTTCTGGTCCAGTGGCGTGGTCAATATGTCTGCAACCTGTTCCTGAGTCCTGCAATGTTGTAGAACAATTTCTCCATTGCTCACCAATTCCCTGATGTAATGAACCCTCATGTCAATGTGTTTCGTTCTCTTATGAAACACTGAATTCTTGGATAATGCAATAGCTGAGCTATTGTCACAAAAAATCACTGTTGCTTTTGCCTGCTCTTGGCCTAAGCTCCTCAACATCCTTCTCATCCAAACTTCTTGACATGCTGCTACTGTAGCTGCCACATATTCTGCCTCTGCTGTAGACAATGCTACAATGGACTGCTTCTTAGAAGCCCATGAAATGGCTCCTGAACCCATGTGAAAAAAATAACAGGAAGTGCGTTTCCGATCATCTACACTTCCAGCCCAATCACTATCAGTGTATCCAACCAAATATGAATGTTCTGAGACATTATATAAGATGCCAAAACTTTTAGTACCTTTAACATACCTTAGAATTCTTTTTGCTGCCTGCCAATGTGCTTCCTTTGGCCTCTCCATGAATCTGGAAATTAAACTAACAACAAACATTATGTCAGGCCTAGTTGTAGTCAAATACATAAGGCTGCCAACAATGCTCTTGTACAAACTAGGATCAAAATCCTTGCTGCTGTCCTCTTTGCTGAGTTTTAATCCCATTATTGTGGGAGTGATTGCTACTTTGCACTCTTGCATATTAAATCTGCCCAACACTTCATTTACATATTTTGCTTGTGAGATGAAAATTCCATTTTCATTTTGATCTACTTCTATTCCTAAGAAGTATCTCAGCAAACCCATGTCAGTCATTTCAAATTCCTCTTTCATGACTGCTTTGAAATTCTCAATAAGATAATCATTTCAAATTCCTCTTTCATGACTGCTTTGAAATTCTCAATAAGATAATCATCATTACCTGTGAAGATAACATCATCAACATACAACACAACAATTAGCAATTTACCATCCTTTTATTTGATGTAGACGGTGGGTTCTCCGTCACATTTTTCAAATCCATTCTCAAGTAGATAGGAATCTATCCTACTGTACCATGCTCTTGGCGCTTGCTTCAGCCCATAAAGAGCTTTCTTCAATCTGCACACTTTGTGCTCTTCACCTTTCTTCTCATAACCTAGAGGCTGTTCAATGTAAACCTCTTCCACTAACACTCCATTTAGGAATGCTGACTTCACATCCATTTGGTAAACTTTCCACTTGTTTTGTGCTGCTATGGACAACACTGCTCTCACGGTTTCCATTCTTGCAACCGGTGCGAAAGTCTCCTCATAATCTCTCCCATACTGCTGCTTGTATCCTTTGACAACCAGCCTTGCTTTGTGCCTTTCTATCTTGCCTTCAACATTGCACTTGGTCTTGTAAACCCATTTAACTCCTATGACCTCTTTACCTTTTGGTAGCTCAACCAAATCCCATGTCTTGTTTCTCTCTATGGCATTGATCTCCTCATACATAGCTTCTATCCATTTCTTATCCTTAATTGCATCTTCGAAATAAATAGGGTCATCAACATGACAATACAAGGCAAACAGGGAATTCATACCTTCATCATAAATATCACTTAAATTTCTGAATTTCTTGCCTCTTTCATTTGGTGTGCAGGTGCTTGAAGATGCACCTGAATTTCCTCCTTGTGGTGTGCTTGGAGAAGCACTTTCATTTATCCTCAAGGGTGTTCCTTGTTGTCCTTGTGTTGGCGTTGCTGTTTGGGGATGTATTTCAGCCATCTCCTCATCATCTTCATCATGAGACAAATGGTTTTTAACATTCACTGTTTTCTCTATGCTTCCATCCCAAGCTTCCTCCTCAATGAACTGAACATCTCTGCTCACAAAAAACTTCTTGGTGGATCGGATATACAACCTGTAAGCTTTGGATTCCTCACTGTATCTAATGAAAATACATTTCTCCCCTTTGCTGTCCAACTTCCTTCTTAGCTGATCTGGAATGTGTGCATAGGCCACACATCCAAAAACTTTCATGTGGGTGACTCCTTGCTTTCTCCCACTCCATGCTTCTTCCGGGACTTTGTTCATCACTGCTTTTGTTGGACACCTATTCAAAATGTATACTGCACAGTGTACAGCTTCAGCCCAATAATCATTTGGCAAATGCTTTGCCTTCAACATGCTCCTCACCATATCCATGATGGTCCTGTTCTTCCTTTCAGCAACTCCATTTTGCTGTGGGGTGTACCTAGCTGTGAATTGCTTATGTATTCCATTTTCTCTACAAAACCGTAGGAATTTCTTAGAGATATACTCACCTCCTCTGTCAGTTCTCAAAACTTTAATATGCAGCCCGCTTTGGTTTTCCACAAGTACCTTGAAATTTCGGAAATTTTCAAACACTTCACTTTTGTTCTTAAGGAAATAGACCCAAGTTTTTCTTGTAAAATCATCAATGAATGTTAGAAAATATTGGCTACCTGCTAGTGATGGAGTTTGCATCGGTCCACATAAGTTTGAGTGGATAATCTCTAAGGGTTCCTTTGCCCTTATGCTTTTCCTTGATGGAAAACTTTCTCTGTGTTGTTTTCCCAAGATACAACCTTCACAAAGGTTGTGTGGTTTCTCTATCAATGGTAATCCTCTTACCATTCTTTTTCTGCTCAATAAGTTAAGACCTCCAAAGTTGAGATGTCCAAGTCTCAAGTGCCACAACCAATTTTCATCCTTTGGCACACTTTGGAAATCCTCTTGGGTAACTGCTGCAATTACTTCTTTGTTTTTCAAATCTGCCCTTATTCTAAGAGGGAACATCCTGTTCCTTGTCATCTTCACTTCAGCAATACATCGTTTGCTGGGTGCTCTATCCATGATTGTGCATACATCATTCTCAAAGAAAACATTGTACCCCTTATGGACAAGCTGTCCAATACTCAAGAGATTAAATCTCATTCCAGGGACATAGTAGACATCTGCTATGGTTTTCCTTTCACCCTTCTTTGTAAATATTTTGACTTCTCCTTTTCCCATAATAGAAATTTTACTATTAGTCCCAAGTGTGACTTCTGATTTCACATTTTGATCTAAAGCAGAAAACAGGACTATTTATCCTGTCATATGGTTACTGCAACCTGAGTCTAAAAACCATATATCTTCATTGTTTGTTTCAGCCATGTTACAAGCTAACAACACATTATCTTGACTGATGTTTTCTCTAGTGACATTTGCATTTGGTCTATTACTCATATCATGTTGCTTCTTCCTACATTCATTTGCATAATGCCCATATTTTTTACAGTAATAACATTGGACATTGGATTTTTCATACCTTTGTCCTTGAGCATGATGTTGTCCTCTTTGTTGGTTGCTGCCTTGGCCTTGGTTCTGATTTGGATTGCTGCCTCTTCCTTGAGCATTTGCTGGGTTGTTCCTTCCACCTCTGTTTTGACTTCTGCCTCTTCCTCTCTTGTTTCCTCTACCTTGACCTCTTCCTCTTCCAAAGGACATCTGGGTCTTGAAGGCTTGCTCTAGAGATGAGTTTTCATTTCTACTCAACCTCTGCTCATGTGTTATCAGTGATGCATGAAGTTCATCAACTGAAAAGTTTGAGAGATCTTTTGTCTCTTCTATGGTGGTGACAATCACATCAAACTTTGAGGGAAGGACCCTCAATAGTTTCTCCACAATCCTCCTTTCTTCAAGAACTTCTCCATGAGTCCTCATTTGTGTGACCAATCTAATCACATGTGTGAAAAATGAGTCAATATTGTCTGACTCCTTCATGCTCAGATTCTCAAAATCTTTCCTCAACAATTGTAGTTTTGTTGTCTTCACTTTCTCCATGCCTTGATAGGTTGTCTTGAGGGTTTGCCATGCTTTTTTGGATGTCTTCGCTGCTGCTATCCTTAGAAACACACTCTCATGCACTGACTGATATAAAAATACAAGGGCTTTGGAATCCTTCTTCCTATTACTCTTCAGCAGATCTCTCTCTGCCTGTGTCAAACTGTTAAACTCTTCTTCATCTCCTGGTTCTTCAAACCCATATTCAACAAGTTCCCATAGATCTTGTGAGGCAAACAGGGCTCTCATGGTTATTGCCCAATAGTCATAGTTTTTCCCTGGGAGCTGAGGATTAAAAATACATGTGCTAGTGCTTGTGCTAGCCATTCCTTGCATTCTCAGATATGCTTCTAAATCTTAACTGTGTGTTTAAAAACTGATTGTTTCTTTCAGCAGTAATACAAAAAAAATTTGAGGAATACCTGGGTTCTTTTCTTGACTGTGTCTTCACTTTGCTGGAGAAGCTGCTGCAGCAAATAACTCCTTCCTTCAGCTTCTTGAACACCTTCAAAGAGCCTGGATCTGCTCTGATACCATGTTGAAAATATCTGGTAATTTCAAACAAATATTGAACAAAGGAAATACTCTGTTTCTGCCACAAGATCTTTTGCGCAAGGAAGCCCCAAAAAAAAATCTGTGAGCAGAGCAAAGTTTCTCAACCAAAAT
Source organism: Pinus tabuliformis (assembly GCA_031772625.1). Taxonomy (NCBI): domain Eukaryota; kingdom Viridiplantae; phylum Streptophyta; class Pinopsida; order Pinales; family Pinaceae; genus Pinus; species Pinus tabuliformis. The sequence continues at coordinate 2,031,129,877 of CM062818.1, read as the reverse complement.
AAACTTGTATTAATTTATGAACTATCTGGTACAATTTTCTTCCTCTCTCTCAGAGGGATTCACCCAAAACATTCACCAAAAAAAACTTTTCCTCTTTTACAAATGATTTTTACACTGCTGTGTAAAATCTTCATTCACATTTACTGCTGTTAAAAAGGGATTTTTACATTTACTGTTGTAAAGTAAAATTTTCTTACATGGGTTTACTGTTGTTAAAAAAAAAAAAACTTTCACATTCACTCCTGTGTGAAATTTCTCATTACATTTCAAAATTCTGGGTTTTCACATTACATTAAAAAAACTTTTTCATTCCCATACGATTCAACGAACTGCAAGCACCTTTGAAAGAGATCTCAAATGTTCATTTGTTGCCGCAAGTTTCCTCTGATTTCAATTTGTTCACACTGTAGTGCTCCACTGTTTATTATTTGCTCCTCTGGTTGTTTTTCGCTGCGGCGAACCCTTTTCCCTTTCACCTCCGTGTGCAAAATTACAATACAAAGTCAACACATACACATTATATGGGTTAACAAAAAAAATACATGCCTTATGAAAACTTTAAATTCTTCACCTAAAACTATGACACTTCATTAAATACATTAAATGAAAGCCGACGGTAAAAGTAAAAATAACGTTCTGGCAGATTGATGAAGATCCATGTCCGTTGACTTGATCGGACGCATTTCGCACACCTAAATCACACAAGCTAATCGAAGTTTAGTGTTCGGGAGATGGAAAGTATTTGGTTCGTACACAGGACGCGTGGCTAGAGCTGATTGTGTCGGAGGCCTCCAGGGAAAAACAGCCTTTGCCAAAAGGCGGTGCGATAAAGATAGTGGTTTTCGGAAGTGGTTTTGCTGGAGTTAATGTGGGCAGTTGGAAATTAATATTTCAACAAAGATCTCATAATCAGTAAATTTCCTTTTTCTTATTATACTTTGCATCAAAATACTTGGCAGGGATTTCATATATATATTTTCTTGTGAATCAATTGCTTCGACTGCGCAAACTTTGTATACATTACTGTTAGCACTGTAGGAGTCAAATGTGTTGGTTGGGGTTGTAAGTGAGATGGGACAAGTGCTCTACTTTGGTCACTAGAAGAAAATCTAGTCACATTAATGTATTGTAATTGGATTGATAGTCATAATCAGAAAAGCCAAGGGAGGTTATGAGTGCTTAAATGAACAAAGGTCCTTGTATAAGTTGAGTTGAAGTGAGAAATTAAAAATTTAAGTCAAGGTATTTTGAAATAAGTTGGTCAAGTAAATTTGTCAAGTCAAGTGGAAAGGGTTAAAAGTATCTCAATAAAAATTGTAAAGTTGAATTCATTCGAATTTGGGTGCATTTTCAATGGAACCGACACCCAAAGTCCATTGATAATTTAGAAGTTTGGGGTCAAAAGGAATTTAGAGTCATAAGTCAAAAGCACATTGTAATTGGGTGCATGATCAACAGAGCCTGACACCCAAAGTCTGGTCATTATAAAGACAATTTGAAGAGATACTGCAGTTATTTGCAGCAAAAGGAAACAAAAAGGAGGAAGGAGTGCTCTAGATAAGGTTCAAGTAAAGTGAAACATTGGACAAGTTTAGAGGAGATAACTTTGTAAAGTATTTCAATTGCAGGTTACAGTGAACAAGATGAAGTTCACAGAAGGAAATGAAGATAACTATGCATAATTCAAAAGAAAGACACAACGATGCCACAACAGTTGGCATACATGATGAAGAAATTGAGAGAGAGATTGATTAATTAAAGGCGTGACTTGACATATTAATGGAGCTACTACAAAGATAGAGACACATATGAGTACTAAAAAGAACAATTAAACGACCAATCAAACAGTTGATGGAAAGAAGACATAAGTGTAAACTGAAAGTTTTGGAAGCAGAGAAAATCCAGACAAAGGAATATATTTGTGAACCAGAGAAAGGTTCATTTCTTGGTGATGATGATGTTGATGTGAACGTGGGTTCGATTCCCATGAATGGCACCATAAATTGTTATGAAGAACAATCTTCGAATCTTATTATGTAGATTGAAAAGAGGTCAAAACAACCTGAGGATAATTAATATATGGATATAGAAACCAATAATAAAATTGAAGAATATGAGGAAGAGTCGATGGGAATCTTGAAGGGTTGTATGCTACATAAGGAATGGATGTAGGAAGCCATAAGAGAGACCTCCAGGTCTCATGATTTTGAAACTAATACTTATTTTGTGTTTGCAGGTAGTGGAGAATCGCAAGAAATCGAGAGTAAGCTGGAAATTAAGGGAGCTCAGGAACCGTTGGAAGCCATGATTTCTCCTCTAAATATTTTCTTTAATTAATTATTTTGAGATTCTATGTGCATTTTGTTATTGGGTGAATCTGAGTTCATTTTTGGTATTATGGTGTGTGTTTATGATTTAGTTACAGAACTATGGTTATTTGACCTGCATCACTAGGTTACTAATAGGTGGAAGTAATGAAGGATTGTTTACAAGATCAGATGAAAGAATCAAATTAACATTAATGAGATCTAGTTAAAGACTCAACTCAAATAGGGGAGGATTTGTTTAATTTTTTAACGATCTTGACACATGAAAATAATTATGCTCGTGGGACATTGTTTAATTTTTTAACACGCTTGACACAAGAAAAGGAACTATGCTCATAGAACCTATCTCATTTTTTAATGAGGTTGACACAGTAAAGAACTATCTTCATGGGAATTGTCCCATTTTTTAACAAGTTAGACACAGGAAAATAACTATGCTCGTATAACATGTTTCATTTTTTAATGAGGTTGACATAGGAAAAGAACCATCCTCATAATGACCTATTTCATTTTTTAACGATGCTGACACAGTAAAAGAACTATCCTCATCAGGTTTGTTTCATTTTTTAATGAGGTCGACACAGTAAAAGAACCATCCTCATAAGGACCCGTTTCATTTTTTAATGAGGTTGACACAATCAAAGAACTATACTCAAGGGACATATTTCATTTTTTAACGAGGTTGACATAGGAAGAGAACCATCCTCATAAAAAATGTTTCATTTTTTAATGAGGTTGACACAAGAAAATAACCATCCTCATATGACCTATTTCATTTTTTAACAAGGTTGACATGGTCAAAGAACTATCCTTAAGGGACCTATTTCATTTTTTAACAAGGTTGACATATGAAAATAACCATCCCCATTAGGAATGTTTCATTTTTTAGTGAGGTAGAAACAATAAAAGGACCATCCACATGGGACTTGTTTCATTTTTTAACGAGGTTGGCACAATCAAAGAGCTATCCTCAAGGGACCTATTTCATTTTTTAACAACGTTGACATATGAAAAGAACCATCCTCATAAGGATCTGCTTCATTTTTTAATGAGGTTGACAGAGGAAAAGAAACATCCTCATAGGACTTGTTTCATTTTGTAACGAGGTTGACACAGTCAAAGAACTATCCTCAAGGGACCTATTTCATTTTTTAACAAGGTTTACATAGGAAAAGAACCATCCTCATCATGCATGTTTTATTTTTTAATGAGGTCGACACAAGGAAAGAACCATCCTCATAGGACTTGTTTCATTTTTTAACGAGGTTGACATAGTCAAAGAACTATTTTCAAGGGACCTATTTCATTTTTTAACGAGGTTGACATAGGAAAAGAACCATCCTCATCAGGCTTGTTTCACTTTTTAATGAGGTCGACATAGTAAAATAACCATCCTCATATGACCTGTTTCATTTTTTAACAAGGTTGACATAGGCAAAGAACTATCCTCAAGGGACCTATTCATTTTTTAATGAGGTTGACATAGGAAAAAAACCATCCTCATAAGGATCTGTTTCATTTTTTAATGAGGTTGAGACAGGAAAAAAACCATCCTCATAGGACCTATTTCATTTTTTAATGAGGCTAACATGGACAAAGAAATATCCTCAAGGGTCCTATTTCATTTTTAATGAGGTTGACATACGAAAAGAACCATCCTCATAAGGATTTGTTTCATTTTTTAATGAGGTCGACGCAAGAAAAGAACCGCCCTCATAGGACCTGTTTCATTTTTTAACGAGGTTGACATAGAAAAAGAACTATCCTCAAGTGACCTATTTCATTTTTTAATGAGGTTAACATGGGAGAAGAAACATCCTCATCATGAGTTGGATCATGGCTTCCATTTGGAAGAAACACATGCGAAGGGATACTTCCCAACCATGGCTTCCAAGAGATCTTCATCAGAAGGAAGAATATCTCTCTGGAAGGGATACATGGGAAGATAATCAAAAGGCGTCATAAAATACGTATCCCCTACAAGGTTTCCTATGTCAAATACTGGATATAAGTCATAAGAATTCGAGCAAATAGTGAGAGCCTTGCTTGCATCTGTAACGGAAAATATGGGACAGGTTTCCACATAATTAACCCGTGGTGGGGTAGATAACACTTGCAGATAAGGAACATTCAGGGATGTTGAATGGCTGGTATTCAAATTAAGATAAATGAATGAAGGCTAGTCAATGGTCACAATCTTTCCATTGTGAGGAAAATACATCACATGAAAGAGTGTCGATACGAAAACTTTCATAGCATAGACATAGTCTCACCCAAGGGGAAAATTGAAATCCAAGGGGCCTTGGACTACCATAATATCAATACAAACAGTCTTACCTTCCAAGGTAATAGGTAACTTAGGAAGGAACCCTAAAGGTTCACTAACGGTTCTGTTAAAAGTTAACCGATTTTGTGTGATAGGCACAAGTTGGGGGGAACCCAAAGCTTTTCAAGCAGTCAAGGGTAAAATACTAGCAAAAGCACCTTCATATATAGTTGTGCGACACACATTCTTACCATAATCCTTCATAATGATTTGAAAAGTGCTGGAAGAAGGAAGACGAGGTTATGTCAGTCTATTCCAATCAAAATAAATAGCCTCAATAATTGGATGGGGTTCAAAAGAAACAAATGAAATGCCCCCATGTGTATAATAATCTGAGATAACATGAAGAGCATAAGTTGTATGAAATTCACTCTCTAAAGGGAGAGTGGGATCAACCAAAGATGGAGTCGATTGGATCACTTGATCAACAAATGGTCCATCGACCTGATTAATACATGTTTCACTCTCCAATGGAAGAGTGGGATTGACTGTACTTGGATTTAGATCAATCACTTCGTCAACTGATGGTGGGTGGGGAGAAAGGGGCTGGTAATTAGTTGGAAGTTGTTACTGTGAAAGAGTAAGTTTTTCCAACAAGTTTGAGGCTTCATCCATGTGATGGAAAAGTTGACTATGATGAGTCCCTTTGCATAACCTACAAAGAAACCTAACTTTAAACTTTTTCCCTGGAATCTTAGGATCACTAGTTGATGGATCAACAACAAGTTTATGAGAATTGATTGACCACCCTTCCAAGACCTTAGTAATACCAAGACAATTGATAAGGAAGTGGTCACCCTTACAAAGTTTTTAAGGGTATTTGAGATCACGACATGTTTCCTCAACATTACCAATAATTACAACCATGGTTGGTTGGTTGACAACTTTCTAATCTTGCTTCTTCTTATTCTTCCCTTTCTTCTTATTCTTAGTCACCTAGTTACTAGCATCAAGGATTTTACCAAGAAAAGAAGAAGAAAGGGAGGAGGACAAGTTGGATGAAGAAATTAAAGGCTTAACAGTAAGTTGGTGATGTTGATATGGTAAACTCGGTTGAGGTGAAAATTTCATTTGAGCTGGTAGAATTGGAGTATTTGGAATTAAAGAAGTTGAGAACATCCATACAGGTAAACCTATCATGAATCCGTGAAGTGAGAATGTGGCTATATAAGGAGGAATGCCATTTCCAAGGTTGGGAAAAGGACTAGGATTCTCGTTAATGGTGTTTCCTTGGTCGGTAACTTCTTGATTGGTAGCCAATAGATTCAATACAAATAAGTTTTTATTATTACATTAAATCATATTCACAATCCACGCCTAAGGTCTTATAAAAAAAATAAAAACAAACATATAGCACATGCTATAAAATATAAGGATTCAAACCATGCAAACAAGCTTTTCACAGTGAAATTACTAGTTGGCGATGAAATCCAAAATTAGAAAAATCAAGGTGAACAGTGGAAATAGATAGAGAGATTGGAACCAATTACACTGACAACCTGCTTAATGAAACAATTTGGTGCAAGTAACTTCACTTATGCCATATCGAGTGAAGATTTCCCTCCGAAAAGTCCAAGTGAGTCTAGTCAATGTTTCTTCTAGGTACAACAGGACCTTTCCTCTGTCGTCACCTCGGGTAATAGCCCTAGGATTATAGTCACTAAGGTTATCGAATATAAAAATTCTACCTAGGGGAATATGTTGGAAATAATACTGAGAGGGGGGGGGGGTGAATCAATATTTACAGTTCAATAATATTTCGTTTCCCAAACAGATTTATATACACTACTTAAGTAAAGTGAACTTGTGTGTACAGGCTACTGTGATTAGAGAAACCAACATATATCCAGAGAACTTAGGAGCCGAGGAACAACAAAACCCACAACTCCACCATGATGCACGAACTGATCAACCTAGGAATAGAACGAGATCTGAAGTTCGTAAATCTCGACACATGTTGCACACAGCAAGAGTGGCAAGCCTTTGTTCGCTTGTTCAAATAGTACCAGGATGTGTTCGCGTGGACATACGATGATCTGAAAAATTATGACATGCAGATAATCCAACACATCATCTCGATCAAAGAAGGGGTCAAGCCATATCAGCGGAAGCTGAGAAAAGTACATCCATCACTTGAACCCCTCATGAAGGACATGATCAAGAAAGATGCAATCTACAGTTGGGGCAAGAGGGAAAGTATGCATTCACTCGTATCAAGTAGGCTATTGAAGAAGTGCCTGCACTCTATAGCCCAGACTTCAAGAAGGATTTCCTACTATACACCTTCGGCTCCGATAATTTGCTCGTTGTAGTACTCACTCAAAAGGACGAGATGAACAATGAATGTCCCATTTCCTTCATGAGCGCAAGCATGTAGGGACTACAACTTAACTACTATGCCATTGACAAGTAAGCATATGCAGTCTATAAGGCGGTGAAACACTTCAGGCCCTAGTTACTGAGGAACCACTACATAGTCTACGTCCCTCACCTAATAGCCTACATATTGCTTGTACAACAAGAATTAGGTGAATGACATTCGAACTGGATGACAAGCTTGCAAGGGTATGATCTTGAAACCAAGCCAGTTCACACAGTCAAAGTACATCAGCTCTGCAGAATTGCAGCAGAAGCAATACACGCACCGGAGGGTGAAGAAGAGCTCATCGGCTGGGAGCAAGAAGATGAGATGTATGATATAGGGCAAGCGACACCCACTAAAGATGAAACTTCTTGGTATGCATATGTGTGCTAGTACCTTGAGCACGATACCGTACCCTCTCACTTTTCCATCAGATAGAAGAGGGAATTGTGCCTCAAAGATTTAGTATATTATTCGATGCATGGAGTGCTTTACAAGAAGCACAACAACAAATTTTTTCTCAGGTGCCTAGAGGCAATTGAACCAGAGAAGGTATTACAAGATCTGCATGACAGACCCATCGAGGGTCACTTTGCAGGAAACATCACTGCACACAAAGTTATGCGAGTTGGTTTCTACTGGCCCACATTATTCAAGGATGCACATGATTATGCCTGCAAGTACCCAGTTTGTCAGCGATGTGCCAACGAAACACCAAGGTCAACAGTCCCACTACACCTTGCTATAGTGACTGAACCGTTCCAACAATGGGGCCTAGACATCATTGGGGAGATTTTCCCACATTCGTCAAGATAGCACCACTACATTATGACAGCAACTAATTACTTCACGCGGTGGACAGAAGTAGTTCTGCTCAAACAAGTGAATGACTAGGAGGTTATCAGCTTCCTCTAGTTGAACATCATCTCATGCTTCGACGTTCTGGTATCACTTTTTTTTTATAATGCAACGTACTTTTCATCTTTGAAAATTTATGATTTTGCATTACAAAATGGTATTGTGATGGAACACTCATATAACTACTACCCACAGGGAAACATTCTCGCATAATGCAAGAACAAAAACCTCATTCGCATAATCAAAAGGACCGTTTTCTTTGAGCAGCACAATTGGCATACTGCCTTGAGGAATGCATTATGGGCTGACTGCATAACACCCAAATACTCTCTCGATACTTCACCATACTTCTTGGTCTATGGTAAAGAAGCCATACTTCCACCCAATATCTACTTGCCTACACATCAGCTGTCCCAAGAATCACAAGGCAAGCCTTGTCAGCTAGTTCATCATAGGATGGATACACTCCATAGGCTTCAGGAAGAAAGGATGAAATCAAAGAAAAATATACAGTCCACCAGAACTGTATTAAGAGATGGTTTGATAAGAAGTCTACAGGGAAAGCTATCTTCAATGTTGGTGACTTGGTCTTGAAGTGGGATAAACCCCATGAAGACAAAGACAAGCATACAAAGTTCTAGTCCCCGTGGATTGGTCCATACATAGTCCATGAGAAGCTTGGCCCACACACATACCGTCTGTGATCACTTGATGGGAGGGTTTACAACCTTACTGTCAACGACCAAGATCTCAAGCACTGCTTCTAGTAGGTTAGGCCGTGCCCCGTGCCATGTACATGGTCTGCTTGCTGCTTGTTGTTTTCATTTTGTTTGTGTTGCTTACTATCGTTGTTTTTGTTTTGTTTGCTTTTCTTACTATTTTTGTTTTCGTTTTTTTCAGTTGCTTAATACCATTCTATTTTTGTTTTCCAAAAATAAGTGTTGCCATCTACTGAGTTTTGGCTTCTGAATGAGTATGTGGTTGAGATATGAAGAGACTTGTGACACTACAACACTTGGTCAATATTTTGTCCATCTTCTCTGTGCTTGGTTATAACCCTCGGCAGATGAATCCTTAACGGAAAATACGAGCCGTCTACAAGGGGAGCTTTGGTCCAACCATGAATTTGTGTCCACACTAGGAAGCCCCACCCCTGTACTCAGCCTTTTTCTCTGTGTGTTCAAGCTCATTCAACTAGTAGGAAGGGAGAAGGGGAAAATCTAAACGAGCAAACCTATGTCAGAGGTCTTACATGCTTCTTCGAAGGAACAACCTCTTCTACTCTCAATAAGTCGAGATCCCTTTTCCACCCCAAAAATAAATAAGTTCCCATGCAAAAACCGCTTGAAAAAAATACAAAGGTGAAAGAAGAGAAAGGCTTCATGCACAGAGAGGTGAAGCATGCAACTCCACCAGGGTACTGACCAGGCTCGCTGGTAGTGGAGCAATGCGTGTGTTCCTACATGACTCCGTTGGCGTACTATCTAGGCCTGTTGGTAGCGGAGCAACACCAAAGATGAAAACTTATACTCTGAAAATCTTCAACTCGCGAGCTAAACTACCCTTCCTAATTTCGAAACATTGTGATCAAGATGAACTTTTGTTGTGTTTGAATGAGTTGGAAAAAGGTGAACCATGTATGTTTATGGGGTAAGTGGGGAAGCCGAAGTAACCCGCACAACGATTCAATACTCCCCAAAAGAACAAGGCCCTGTGGTGTCAATGAACCAAAACATAGAAGTTGGAGTTCTACTAGTGTGTCGCCAAGTGTTGTAGCAGCTGTAACATCCTCCAAAATTTTGGCCTGCATCCAATTTCGGAACCTCAATTGAGAGTTTTACTTGATGAGTGCACGCACTTGGTTTCACTTCGTGCACTTGTGTGAGTCTTCACACCCACCTTGCTTGATCATTCCACACAAATTTTGCATGTTGATGTCAATGTCATGGTTGTGACCATGTTCTAGTCATACACAAGGTGTTCACTTCGTGTGTACATGTTGTGTTCGCTATGCAAACATCCGTCGCGCTTTGACATGGAGTCATATACACTGTCGCGCAATCATTGTCATGGCCAACCAACGATCAATCACAAGTGTCGCGCGCGTTGCTCACACCATCAGTCAGTCATGTTGAACATGTGTGTCTGGATGGTTTGAGTCGTCTAGTCATCAAGTCATGTAAGTGTGTGTTTGCAAGTTCACGTATGCATCTTTTCACTTGATCACACACTTAGTTGTTTTGCTGAATTTCTGGCAACTAGATCACCTTATGACAGTTGGACCTTTGCCCTACCATCGACTCAATTGACTGTCAACCAGAAAAGTGCAGGAGCACCAAGCAAGCTATTTCAAGTTGCGTTGCTTGCAAGTTGATCAATCAACCTTCCTGCTGGTCAATTGGAGAATTTTACTCGGCAGTCACCCTGGGACTAATTCCCCTAAAAAATTGCACAGAGGCTACAAACCTTGCCCGCTCCACTGACTAAGAAAATTGTGCAGACAGGCCGAATAGACACCTAGTGCCCATCTCTGTCTCCCTTAGAAAATTGCGCAGTTTTTCCAGCTAGCCCACTAGTCCACCGATTGGCTACTCACCTGGAAAACTGTGTAGATTTTGACGCAGCACGAAAGCGGAACACATAGAAATCCCCAAATAATCACCCCGCGAATCCCCTCTAAGCTATAACTTGACTGTTCTTCTTTAAAACTGAAATGCTCTAAAAAACAAGTCGAAACAATGAGATTTACCTTTTTATATTGGTGTGCTTATCGTACACCAAAAGTCAACACATTGTTTCTTTGGAACTGTCGATCTGGACCGGTGAGATCCAACGATTGTCGGAGATTTCGGATAGAATAATAGATCGGGAGTTAACTGCCCAATAAAGCAGTTTTATTCTCCTCCGCCTTTGCTACATGGCAACGTTTCAATGGAATCAGGTGCTGGACCACTAAAACCACTTACAGCTTTCAACACGCTCGATAACCATCCACTGTAGTAAGACTGCTTAGCGATCCAATGGTAGCAGTTGATTTGATCAAACGGTTGCAATTTACTGCTAATCGCTATCGGCAATCGCTGCTTCCTCCGCACAAAGCTTTACTGCTCCGCTCAAAAGTACTGATGCGATGTGTCAGCAATCGCATGTCGCAAGGTTTTGGGGGTAGGCCTTTTGCAATGCGATATATAATGTTTCATGAACCCAATAACTTTAAAAATTTCCGTCCATAATCTTTGAAGTCCGGATTCCAAATCCGACTAAGTTTTGCGCAAATTCTTAGTGTATTTTGGGCTTTCTGCTTGCGAGACCAAAACAATATAATAAACTCACCAATTATTCTTTTAACTTTGTGTTTCCTATTGTAAAGTATGGAAACGGGAAATCATTGATTCTCTCCCGAACACAACCAAAGCATATGAAAGCATAATACGATTTCTGCAAGTTTGATAATGAAATTACACAGACAACATCATTTATTCACAATTAAAAGGGTTACAAAGTCTCGACCTTGGGCCTGATTACAACAAAATAAAAGACCTCTATTTTCTATGAAATCCACACACAATTCTTGGTTCTCACTCTACCCGATCCTCTCCTCAATCCTCTCTCTCTCCATTATATTTTCCCTTTCTTTTTATCAATTAGATATCACTCTAACTGTATCTAACAACTCAATCCCTATTTTAATCAATCTAATAACAAATCTTCTAATTACTAGCTCTATCTCACACCTATGCTAGCAATTCATCTTTGAGCCTAAAATAAGACAATTCCTAACTTATTACAATAATGAAATACAACTCATTTCTTGAGGGATCAAACCCTCTCAGTAAAACTGCCTTTTTGACCCATCAGGTTAATGAATTTCAACTTGTTTAGTCACAATATCTGAACAAAATTTCACATTGCTAGCTAAGTCCGGATGCTCCTGCATCAGACTCCCGGGGAAGAAAAGAATCATCCTTCAAACTTTCAGGACTTACTCCATACTTCTGTAATTCTGGTGTTGTCAACTAGTTAGCATCCTCCATTGGCTTTCCTTTCCATTTGACTAGATATTGGTGTTAGGATATTCCGACACATAGGAAATAGTTAAGTTCAACTTGGTCTAGTATAGAGTTAGGTATAGAGTTAGGTAAAGTGTGTTTCTTTACCGTTGTACATTTTGTAACTTACAATCCGACGGTCACGATATGTAGTGATCCGACGGTTCACTCTCTCCTCGGTATTACCGACACTTGATCCGTGGCTTGACACCCGATTGGTCCATGAGTTCTATTTAAAGAGCATGGAGGGTCATTGTTCGGGTAATTCGTGCATGAGAGAAGCTTATGTAAATTTTCATTCTTTGATTAATAAATTGCCTGTAGTACCCACGTTGGGACAGGCCGTGGACTGTTTCCCTCTTTGAGGGTTTTAACCACGTCAAAAATACTGGTGTATTGATCTGTGATTTGGTTGTGAGCGGTGTCCTTTTGGTATTCTTTCTAAGGAACTTACCCTGTAAATTCCTACATGGTATCGGAGCTATTTGAGGGCCGCGTCCGTTGGTGATCCAAATCTGAAGCCGGTAGAACTGCATGCGGCTGTCGTTTCCTAGATCTGCTGTTTCTGACTACTTTCGGGCTGAGAGGACTGCTCTGTTGCGTTCGGAGCATTTGTTCCAGTGAGGAACCCCTTTCGTTTCACGTGAAAAGGTTTCCGGTAGCCCTAGCTGCGTCATTTTTCAGATCGGGAGGTATACAATGTTTTTGCAGTTTACTGTTATTTTCTCTCTGCTTATTTCGGTTTCGGTTTATTTAGCCCTTTTTTTAACCGAATCTATACCTTTCATTTCTGCGTATGCTCTTTTCCCTGCGACTCTGTGCGATCTGGGAAAATCAAAAACAGAAAGGAAGGTTTTTTCTCATGCGTATGCTCTTTTCCCTGCACCTTAGTGTGATCTCGGAAAATCAGAAACATTGAGAAAAATATTTAGTTTTTCGGCTAAAGCTAACTTTGAGCCGCAAGGTTCATTTTTTTAAATATCTAGTTTTTTTGGCTAAAGCTAACTTCGAGCTGCAAGGTTCGTTTTTCTTTGCATATTCGTGTTGGGTTTTGTGTTTTGTGTTTTGTAGGGAAAAAGAGCTTTCTCAAGGCAAGCACGCAAACCAAGGCCCCCCCCTCTCTCTCTCTCTCTCTCTCTCAAATTTTTTGTATAGATCAATTGGTTCAAAGCTATTTTAAGAGAGTAGAGGTCTTGGGTTCAAGTCTCCATTTTGTGGGGGCGGATTTTTTTTTCATTCCCGCACATTCGCGCACTTTGCCGGCAACTTCAACAAATTTGTTTTTCAAAAAGCCATAACTTCTTCATCCGGAAGCCTTTTTCAGAGCCGTTTTTTTTTAAACAGCCTAATTTTTCGAGATCTATCCATTGGAACACTTATTTTCAGCATCTTCAGCTTCATTTTAAAAAAAAAAAATGGAAAGTCCATGCCAAGTCATTCTTGACAGCACTAACTACTTCCAATGGGTAGCCTACATGGAAGATTTACTTAGAAGTAAAGGTCTCTACAGAATAGCCACAGACCAAGAGAAGAAACCAAAAGATGAAGACAAGGCTGCAAAATGGGAAAATAGACAAGATCAAGCACGTGGTTTGATAGGGATGTCTATTTCTCCTGATCTTAGATTCCATATTGCAGAACTTGAGACTCCTCATGAAGCATTGGAAAAAATCGCTAAAGTTTTTGGGATTAAAAATGAAATTAGAGCCCATCAACTTGAAAATGAGTTGCTTACTTTGGATCCTAATAATTTTTCTTTCATTGAAGATTTCTTGTCCAAATTCAAGACCCTTAGATATCTCTTGGAAGGTGTTAAGGTTAAGAAAGAATATGGTAACCTTATTTATTCCATCCTTACTAAGTTAGGACCAGCCTACTCTGTATTTGTTTCCACTTTCCATTCTACAAGGGAAGCTTTCATTTGTCAAGGAAAAGACTACAAGGCCCCTTCCTTTGACTCCTTTTGTGATTCCTTAATAAGAGAACAAGAAAAACTCTTACACCTTGGTCTTCTTAATCTTGGAAACTCTTCCAAGAAAGCGTTAGCTGCCCAGCAGCAACCAAATTCAAAGAATCCTAAGAAGTCATATCCTAAAAAGAATGGTCCTAAACCAAACAAGGGTCCTAAGCAAACTCAGCCTCAAAATGAAAGATCATTTCAGCAAAATGATAAGACCAATAACAACAAATGGAAGAAGACTGATAGACATTGTAACTTTTGTAATCGAGATGGCCACTTAGAATCTAAATGCTTTAAGAAGATGGAAGCCTTGGAAGCCGCAATGAAGAAACATAACATCCATGTGGAGCATACTTCAACTTCAACTTCCGGAATGGCACTTTCTGCATGTCGTTTTCAATCATCTCAGTCTGGTTATGCATTAAATGTATCTTCTTCTTCTCCTTCTCATGAGTGGCTCATTGATTCTGGAGCCTCTTATCACATGGCCAAAAACCAAGCCATGTTTTCTTCTTTAAATGATTGTAACACCAAAAATATATATGTTGGTGATGATAGATCTCTTAATGTTGTAGGGACTGGAACTGTTCATCTAGAAAATGGTCAGTTTAATGATGTATTATGTGTTCCAACCTTATCCTGCAACCTTCTATCTGTATATCAGATAACTCATTCAGGTGAAGGTAAAATTGTTGAATTTTCACCTCATGATGTTGTAATCAAGGATCTAAGAGATCCTAAACAGATTCTAGCTACTGGTATTGCTGATGATTCCACAAGGTTGTATAAGTTTCACAACTTTGGGTCATCAAATCTTCCCTCAGTATTTGTTGCTCATAATGATGAAGTGAGCAAACTTTGGCATGAGCGATTTGGTCACTTAAACTATCGCTCCCTTCAGCATCTATGTAAAGAAAATATGGTGACAGGTCTTCCTATGGTATCTTGCAGAGATGGTGTTTGTTCCGGATGTGTACTCGGAAAACATCATCGGGACAGTTTTGACAAACGTGCCTCTTGGCATGCCTCAGCCCCTTTATAGCTTGTGCACAGTGATTTATGTGGTCCTCTTCCTATTGCTTCATTCTCTAGCTGCAAGTATTTCTTAACTTTTATTGATGATTTCTCCAGACGCACTTGGGTATACTTCTTAAAACTCAAGAGCGAAGTATTTAACACATTTTTGGCCTTCAAAGCCTTTGTTGAAAAACAATCTGGACATCAAATTCTTAAGCTAAGAACTGATAATGGTGGAGAATATGTTAAAAACACATTCATTAAATTTTGCACCAAAAATGGAATTCAAATGCAACATACTGTTCCATACACTCCACAACAAAATGGTGTAGCTGAAAGGAAAAATCGCACCTTAAAGGAAATGGCTAATTGTATGCTGCAATCTAAAGGACTCAGTCTTAGTTTTTGGGCCGAAGCAATTAATTGTGCAAATTATATAATCAATCGCACTCCTACTAAGGTTCTAAAGAATATCACTCCAGAAGAAGCTTGGAGTTCCATTAAACCAGATGTAAGTCACTTTCGTGTTTTTGGAAGTGAAGCATGGGCCCATATTCCAGATGAAAAGCATAAAGCTTTAGAACCTAAGAGTGAGAAATGTACTTTTGTTGGATATTCTGAAGATGTAAAAGGTTATAGACTTATTCCATTTAAGTCCAAAAATGTTATCATTAGAAGAGATGTAAAATTTGATGAAAATAAATCGGCCTGCGAGCCTAGTCCGGCGGATGTGCCACCTCTTCCTATCTCTTCTACTTTTGAAAACATTTCTTCTTCAGATGATGAAAGTGAGGATGATAATCCTCCCCCACCTTCTCAGGATCCTCAACTTCCAAGATGGGTCCGTGCTACTCGGGATGCAGCAGGTGATCCTGCTGGTGATCCTACAGATCAACGACGTACACGTTCTCAGTTTGAAAGAGCCTCTTCTTTACTGGCTCAAGCTCCAGTAAATCATGATCCTGACACTTTTGCAGAAGCTTCAGGCCATCCACATTGGGAAGCAGCTATGAATGAAGAATATCATTCATTGTTGACAAATGATACATGGGATCTTGTTCCTCTACCAAAGGGACGCAAACTTGTTAGATGTAAATGGGTTTACAGAACCAAGTATGGACCAGATGGGAAAGTTGATAAACATAAAGCTCGTCTTGTTGCTAAGGGCTTTTCACAGGTTGAAGGCATTGACTACACTGAAACCTTCTCCCCTGTTTCCAAAATGAACTCTATCCGCCTTTTTCTTTCCCTTGCTGCCTCCTTAAAATGGGAAGTCCATCAGATGGATGTTAAATCTGCCTTCTTGCATGGGGACTTGCAGGAAGAAATCTATATGGAACAACCCATTGGCTTCATACAAACAGACTCCAGCCTTGTTTGTCGACTTAAGAAATCCCTTTATGGTCTCAAGCAAGCTCCTCGGGCTTGGTATGCCAAAATGGATAGCTTTCTTTTAGAATCTGGCTTTTCTAGGTGTCATTCTGACAATACTGTCTACACCAAGAAAGTGGGAAACTCTCTTATCATCCTTGTTCTTTATGTTGATGATCTTATCCTTACTGGTAGTGATCCCAACTTTATAAACCATGTGAAGTCTAGCCTCAAAAAGAAATTTAAAATGACAGACTTAGGACACTTACACTATTTTCTCGGTCTTCAAGTCTTGCAATCCAAGGAGGGTATTTCCCTTTCCCAGTCCAAGTATGCTTGTGATATTCTTCGTCATTTTCACATGGAAGACTGTAAGCCAGCCCCTTCTCCCTTTCAGTCTGGAGTCAAACTTTCAGTCTCTTGTACTTCTCCTGAAGTTGATGCTACATTATACCGTCAACTTGTAGGAAAACTCTTGTATTTAACCCATACTCGTCCTGACCTTTCCTTTGCTGTTGGCCTTGTTGCTCGGTTCATGCAAAACCCCCGTGAAAGTCATTGGAAAGCAGCTAAAAGAATACTTCGTTATGTTCGAGGTACAGTTCAGTTTGGGATTCATTACAGTGCCAAAGCAGCTCCTCTATTAGTTTGTTTCACTGATTCTGATTGGGCTGGTGACCCTGATGATCGGAAGTCTACTGCCGGTTATGTCTTCACTCTTGGTTCAGGGCCTATTACATGGGCTTGTAAGAAACATGCTGCCATTTCTCTTTCGTCAGCAGAAGCAGAGTATCGTGGTGCCGTGGAAGCTAGTAAGGAAGCCTTGTGGCTTCGTCAGATCCTATCAGAGTTTGGCTTTGAGCAGCAAACATCCAAACACACTTTGGTGTGATAATCAAAGTGCCATTCAGCTATGCAAAGATCCAGTCCAGCATCAGCGCAGTAAACACATTGAACTACACATGCGCTTCATCAGAAAGCTCATTCATGACCATGTTCTTGAAGTGCAATATTGTTCAACAGATGATCAGGTTGCAGACATCTTCACAAAGGCTCTCACAGAGGCGAAGTTCACTAAACTTTGATATATGCTTGGAGTTCAGGAAGTTGTCACTAAGGGGGGGATAGGCTCTAGTGCCTCCTTCCTTCTCCTATTGTGTCATATTTGTAAATCCTTCAATCCTATCCCAAGTTGTTCTTAAGGGGGGATGTTAGGATATTCCAACACATAGGAAATAGTTAAGTTCAACTTGGTCTAGTATAGAGTTAGGTATAGAGTTAGGTAAAGTGTGTTTCTTTACCGTTGTACATTTTGTAACTTACAATCCGACGGTCACGATATGTAGTGATCCGACGGTTCACTCTCTCCTCGGTATTACCGACACTTGATCCGTGGCTTGACACCCGATTGGTCCATGAGTTCTATTTAAAGCGCATGGAGGGTCATTGTTCGGGTAATCCGTGCATGAGAGAAGCTTATGTAAATTTTCATTCTTTGATTAATAAATTGCCTGTAGTACCCACGTTGGGACAGGCCGTGGACTGTTTCCCTCTTTGAGGGTTTTAACCACGTCAAAAACACTGGTGTATTGATCTGTGATCTGGTTGTGAGCGGTGTCCTTTTGGTATTCTTTCTAAGGAACTTACCCTGTAAATTCCTACAATTGGAAATAAGTCTATCCTCTGGTTCTTTTGGATACTCTCTTCTCCGAAACAACTTCCACTTCTTTCTTAGCTGTCTTTAGCATTTGTTCGTCCCAGTTCACAATTTGAACTTCATCTCTTGTAGTTTCCTCCTATAGCTCTTTCTCTGCCTCTTTGTATGGATACAAATCTGCAACATTAAAAATGGGGGATATTCCAATTCCTTCCGGCAACTTAATTTCATATGCATTGGCTGAAAATTTTCTTACAATTTTACAAGGTCCTATCTTTTTCATTTTCAGTTTATTGTAAGTTTTAACAGGAAATATTTCTTTTCTCAATTACACCATTACTAGATCTCCCACTTGGAATTCTTTCTCTCTTCTTTTCAGATCTACCCTCTGTTTTTATTTGTTGTTGCTTTCTTGTAATTTGACTTTAACATCTTCCTGTAGTCTCTGCATCTGTTCTGCAAATTCTTCAACTTTTTCACTTCTGGTCTCCTGCTTTCCCAAATCCCTGAGCTCATACACACCTCTTGGATTCATTCAAAAAACAATCTGAAATGGACTCATTCTAGTACTTCGGTTTGGAATATCATTATAAGAAAACTCAGATTGAGCTAGTGCTAAATCCCACTGCTTAGGATTTTGATACACTAAACTTCTCAATATATTTCCCAAGCTCCTGTTTACTACTTCGGTCTGTCCATCTATTTGAGGATGGTATGCTGAACTAAAACTGAGATTAGCTCCCAGTTTCTTCCAAAGAGTTCTCTAGAAATGCCCTACAAACTTGGTATCTCGATTAGACAAAATACTTACAGGTAACCCATGTAATCTTACAATCTCTGAAAAGAATAAATTAACTATGTGTGTTGCATCACTAGTTTTCCTACATGCAATGAAATGTGCCATTTTGGAAAATCTATCTACTACAACATAAATGGAATCATTCCTTCTCTGGGTTTTTGGTAATCCCAGAACAAAATCTATGCTAACTACATCCCACTGTTGGTCTGGTATTGGCAATGGCTGATACAATCCTGTATTCTGACTCCTTCCTTTTGCATGCTGACATATCTTGCATTTCTCAACAAACTTCTTAATATCAGTCTGCATTTTTGGCCAATAATAAAAAGCATTCACCTGAGCAAAGGTTTTATCTTGTCCAAAGTGACAAGATAATCCTCCACTATGTTTCTCATTTATTATGTTTTCCTTCATGGAACATTTGGGAATACACAACTTGTTGCTTTTAAACAATAGGCCTCCTTTAATGAGGTAGTCCAACCATTGACTTCTATTATGGCTCATTGGTTTCTGAACTGTTGTGTAGATATCTTTGAAATCTGCATCATCTTTGTGAATTTCAATCATTTCCTCAAATCCTACAACACCCACTTTGATTTATTTCACAATAAAACTTACCCTGCTCAATGTGTCTGCTACTTTATTTGACTTACCACTCTTGTGCTTTATTACAAAAATAAAGCTTTGCATAAATTCTACCCACTTGGCATGTTTCTAATTCAACTTCGGCTGGTTATTGATGAACTGTAAGGCATGATTGTCTGAATACAATATGAATTCTTTTGGAAACAAATAATGTCTCCATTTTTTCAAGGCCTGCACAATAGCATAAAACTCTTTATCATTCAATTTCTCACTGAAGTATGCTATCGATCTTTGCTCCTGACTCAAAACTGCACCAACTGCAACTCCACTAGCATCTGTTTCTACTTGAAAGACTTTCTCAAAATCAGGCAAAGCTAAAATTGGTTCCTCTGTAATTTTCTTCTTCAGCAAATTAAAATTTTTGTCTGCTGCTTCTATCCACCTGAATGGCTGATTGATCTCCTTGATTGTCTCAAGGATTGGTGCACAAATCTGACTAAATCCTTTGATAAACTTTCTATAAAAACTTGCAAGACCATGGAAGCTTCTTACCTCAAATATACTTATGGGAGTAGGCCAGTTCCAAATTGCTTGAACTTTCTTTGGATCCATCTTCAAGCCTTCTTTAGAAACTACAAATCCCAAGTAAACAAGTTCTTCCTTCATGAAACTACATTTCTTCAGATTTATTAGTAGTTTCTCTTTCTGTAGAGTTTTTAGGACCAACTTAAGATGCTTTAAATGTTGGTCTTTACTTTTACTAAAAACTAGAATACCATCAAGATAAACAATAACAAATTTTCCTGCATACTCCTTCAAGAATTCATTCATTAATCTCATGAATGTTCTCGGTGCATTAGTGAGTCCAAAAGGCATCACTAACCACTCACACAACCCACTATTTGTTTTAAATGCAGTCTTCCATTTATCACCTTCTCGAATTCTTATTTGATGATATCCACTCTTCAAATCTATTTTAGTAAAGTATTTTGATCCACTCAAACAGTCCATTAAATCATCCATGCATGGCAAAGGAAATATGTACTTGATTGTGATCTTATTGATAGCTCTGGAATCTGTGCACATATGCCATTCCCCTCCTTTCTTTGGACCGAGTACTGTTGGTACAGCACATGGACTAAGACTTTCTCTAATTAGCCCCTTATCCATCAGCTCCTGCACTTTCCTTCCAACTTCTACGTTCTTTTGAGGATTTAATCTGTATGCTGCTTTATTTGGCAAACTTGCTCCTAGTATTAGGACAATATGATGACTAATACTCCTGATCGGTGGCAATGAATTTGGAAACTCATCCACAATAATATCAGCGAAATCATCTAACAGAATTTTAGCTTCTTCAGGCAAATCATCCAAGTTTTGGAAGTCAAAATTATCTTTGGTCTTCCCACAATAGAAAAATGCAACTCCTCGTTCTTCACTACTTCCTGCAGCAACTCCTTTCCACTTATCAGCATAATACTACTTCTAGGTGTTCCTTTGTCAGCATCATCCTTCAATGGCAACAATGTGTGTTTAGTTCCATCCTTCTCTAGAGTATAAGTGTTTCTCCTACCATCATGAATAGCTTTTCGATCAAATTGCCATGGTCTTCCCGGTAATACATGGCATACATCCATGGGCATTACGTCACATAATATCACATATTTATACATACCAATTTGTATCTCCACCTTGCATTGTTTAGTCACAATAATTTGATGTCCATTCTATAACTGTGATACCTTGTAAGGAGTAGGGTGCATGGTCTTTGCTAGTCCGAGCTTGTCCACCATCTTTGTAGAAACAATATTGTCAGTGCCTCCACTATCAATTATTACTTTGCAACACTTACCTTTTGATTTACAGGTAGTTCTAAACAAATTCTTCCTCTGTGTTGGTTCTCCAATCTCCTTCTCTGCTCTAAGCAAAGTCTTTCTCAATAACAGTGATTCACCTTCTTCAGGGGGTTCTTCCTTTTCCATAAGTCGAGGTGGTTCTGTCTTTGCCTCAGCCACATTCACATTCCTCTGACTTGTTGGTTTATTATGAGGACAATCCCATGACATATGTCCCCATTCTCCACATGTATAACACTGAACATCTCTTCCTCGCCCTTTTCCTCTAGGCACAAATCTTCCTCTATTAGATTCTCCCCTCTGTGGTGGTCTGCTACTTGAGCTTCCTGCTTCATGTTGATGCTGTAGTCCCCTTGATCTGGTGGCTCCTCTACCTCTTACTAAGCTTCCTCTATTCCTTTGACTCTGTTTCCTCAATATCTTCTCTTCTACCTTCAAACTTGCTTGATAGGCATCTTCAATAGTTTTCAGACTTAACAAGCTAATCTCATCTTGTATATCATACCTTAAACCATTGATATATCTAGCTAATTTTCCACATCATCCTCTACATGTCCTGCAGTAATACTCAATCTATAAAACTCTTTTGTATATTCTTTAACAAACATTCCTTTTTGCCTTAAATTTTGCAATTGCTTAAAAAGATTCAAATGATAGACTTTAGGCAAAAACTTGGCTTTCATTTTACTTACCATTTTGTCCCATTGCTTGATCTTGGACTTCCCTTTCCTCATTCTTGATATCTGTACCTCGTCCCACTAGATAACTGCATGAGCCCTCAACCTAGTAACTGCAAACTTCACCATATTATTCTCATCAACCTCTTCATTAGTCAAAGTACTTGTCTAAGGACCTAATCCAGTCCATTATCTCTTCTGTGTTCAGACTCCCTTCATACATGGGAATTTCCACCTTAGTTTTTCCTCCTACTTTCGCTAACATCTTAATGAATTTGGAAGTTTTATTGTCTCCCTCTACTTCTTCCTCAGCAGATTCTTCTGAAGATCTCTTATCTCCTTCATCAGGTGCTCTTCTCTGGGTAGTCTCAATTGTCTCCATTCTCGCACGCAAAATCCAGACCTCTTCTAGTAGCACTGCGTTTGCTTCAGGTCTTCCTCGACCAATGCCAGTGGCAGCATTTTCTTTTCAAACAACCCTTTCTTTTTCTCCGATACCACAAATGACACAACGCGGAAGTGGAACACACAGAAATCCCCAAATAATCACCCCGTGAATCCCCTCTAAGCTATAACCTGACTGTTCTTCTTTTAAACTGAAATGCACTAAAAAACAAGCCGAAACAATGGGATTTACCTTTTTATATTGGCGCACTTATCGTACGCTGAAAGTCAACACACCGTTGCTTTGGAACCATCGATCTGGACCGGTGAGATTCGATGGTCATCCGAGATTTCGGATAGAACAATAGATCAGAAGTTAACCGCCCAATAAAGTAGTTTTATTCTCCTCCACCTTTGCTACATGGCAACGTTTCAATGGAATCGGGTGCTGGACCACTAAAACCACTTACAACTTTTAACGCGCCCGATAACCATCCATTGTAGTGAGACCGCTTAGCGATCCAATGGTTGTAGTTGATCGTGATCCAATTGTTGCAATTTACCGCTAATCGCTATCGACGATCGTTGCTTCCTCCGAACAAAGCTTTACTGCTTCACTGAAAAGTACCAATGCGATGTGTCGGCAATCACATGTCGCAAGGTTTCAGGGGTAGGCCTTTTGCGATGCGATATATAATGTTTCACGGACCCAATAAATTTAAAAACTTCTGTCCATAATCTTTGAAGTCCAGATTCCAAATATGACTAAGTTTTGCACCAATTCTTAGTGTATCTTGGGTTTTCTGCTTGTGAGACCAAAACAATATAATAAACTTGTCGATTATTCTTTTAACTCTGTGTTTCCGATTGTAAAGTATGGAAGCATGCAATCATTGATTCTCTCTTGAACACAACCAAAGCATATGAAAGCATAATACGATTTCCGCAGGTTTGATAATGAAATTACATAGACAACATCATTTATTAACAAATAAAAGGGTTACCATCACGACAATGAATTTCAACTTGTTTAGCCACAACATGTGAACAAACTTTCACATTGTTGGCTAAGTTCGGATGCTCCTACATCAGATTTCATGAGCAAGCCCTTTGCTGCCTAGCAGTTCGCTCAGCTCAGAAACAATGCAGAGGTGATCAGCAGGCTAGCCTCTAGCATCAGCACAGTTTTTCCTGCCAGCAGCTGACTACCAGTTCCCTCCAGGAATTGCTCAGTTTTTGCTGCCAGGTCCCAACAGCTGACTGTCAATTCCCTCCAGGAATTCTGTAGTTTTTGCTGCCAATGTCTCGGTAGCCAACTGCCAGTTCCCTCCAGGAATTATGTAGTTTTGGTTGCCAAGCTCTTGCTACCTGCTCCTTCCAAAAATTGCACAGATTTTGTCTGCCTAGCCTTCTCGCAGCCCCGATTGCTCCTCCCAAAAATTGCGCAATTTTTTTCTCTAGCTTAGCCAGACCCCATGAAGAGTCACTGTCGGTCTAGAATGCCCATCACCATCTCCCAATGACTTCTGCGCATTTTTCACCAGTAGTGCCTAGAGCCTCCATCCCAACTCGAAGCTCACAACCTTGTCTCCTCTCTCGGTCACTTGCATATGAAACGATCATACATCATGGTAGACTAGGAGGTTTATGGATTTGATGTCATCTCATCATGAGTGACTACAAATATAAGTACACAAACAAACATGGCGTGATGATGGATGGGATGAACAAAGGGAGTACATGCAAAAGGACATGTTCACCAATGGACGAAAAAATGATGCATGCAAAGAGATGTGTTCGCAAACGGATGATCATGCAAAGATGTGTTCGTAGATAGATGGATGGATGAACACGTAAGGATGTGTTCGCACACGGATGCATGCACACACATGCACTTTTCATGAATGGACACACCTGTCAAGCATGCCAACATACAAGAAAGGAGAAACGTGTGAATGCAACATCAAGCGAACACAACGACGATCGAAGACTTCGCGCAACTTGCCATGTAGAGTTGAAGATGTGACACACCATGAGGACATCCATCACCTAGAAGCACTGAAGTTCGACATGCAAACCAGCAACAACACGAATGTACTAGCACTGTCATGTCGAGTCTTGTCATGAGTTCTTGTCATCCACATCTCTACTGTGGGCAATACTATCAATCAATGTAATGTAACGTGGAAGTCCAAGAGACCCACTTGTCATATGAAGAGTCATGTAAACTTGAAAGGTCATGGAAGTCAAATAGTCATGAGGGAAGTCAAACAACCAAAAGGGTTTGTTTCACCCTTGGCTATAAATACCCCCTCATTTGTACATGCAAGGGAATTTTCACCTCAGCTCCTCCCACATAGCCTTGAGAGTTTGTAATCTTTTGTTTGAGTAAGTGGTGGCTCCAATGCCCCACCCATGGGGTTAGTGATGTATGGTGTAATGATGTGTCTTGGAATTTTTGCTGAATTCAGAAGCCTGATAATAGGCCAACACGTTTTCACACGTGTTGTAACTGTTGTAAGACTAATCTTAAACACTTGTAATGAATTTTGCCTTAACTTGTGTTTAACACTTGAACTCATTCAATTGTTGTAATACATATATATTAATTAAAACATGTTGTATGAGATGTTAATGTTGTCCTGCCCATGTTGGTTACCTCCCTGGACATCAGACAGACCTTTCACGTAAACTTTCTATAATGACCATCACACTCGCACAGACTCCTCCACTGTGTGTTGTACATGTTATCTTTCCTTGTGTGTTGTGATTGTTGCATCCATGTGGAATACTCCTCCGAAAGCTGTGCCCGTCATGTTGTGCCATGTGTTCCTAATAGAGTTGGGTACTCCTCCCATCCAACTTGGGACTCACTCCCACCCTCTCCCTCTATGGTGAAAGAGCCATTCACACAAGTAACACTAGCAATCACCAGGCACAAGAACGTCACTACTCGAAGATAAAGAAGACCACTCTCCTATGTTGACAAGAAAGAGCTGAGGAAAATCTTTAAGATAATGGAAATTGGGCCATCATACCAGATGGGAATCCCACACCAAACGGTGTGAGGTCTAGTTGAGACTTCATACCGAGGTGATCCCCTGAATGTTGGCGGGTCCAGCGTCGTCAACATACGATCAAAAAAGTGTGCATGCTTATCATTTGCACGTAGTGTGTCGCATCACCAAGATATGTCGCAAAATGCTTATCTTGTGCTTTTACTCTTTTCTTTTAAGTGAACGCTTTTAAACTTGGAGCATGTTAGTCTTCCCTGATATATATTTCATATTTACTGCTTTACATACTTATCCTTTTCGTAAACCAAGCCTTCACCAACATGGCTCAACCAATGCGGCAATGACTGCATTGGAAATATCACTTTACGTGATCAGTCCCATGCACTATTTACTTTAGGAGTAGGAGTAGTGTTTTCTTTTTGTCTTGTTTTCTTGCATGCATGTTTTCTTTCTTTACTTTGTTTGGTCTTTCTGCTTGCTTGCTTTTCGTGTTTTTTATTTCACTTTACTTCTTCTCTTTGCTTTCTTGTTTTTTTTGCTTGTTTACGCCCATAGGTTAGTTTCGCATGAAATTGTGCGTGGCTCTTAAGACAAGTAGGGTAAAGTACAAGAGGTATTGTATTGATCTGAAATGATCATAAACTAAAAACTGATGTAGAATTTATTAACTATTAATGATTTGAATGTTAGTTGAAAGTACGCAAATCGAGGAAAACTGCTTGAAAAGAACACTTTACAACAACTGATTAAACATAAAATCGATGCATAATAGAAGTGAAAATAGTAAACACATAGCCATACCAGATACAAAAATTGATGACGGAGTTCGTCCCTGATGGAATACGTCTCCGGGTCTGCTTTCAAGATGGGCGACCGTTTTTTATTAGGAATGAGAAGAAGGTGTTGATAACACAGAGAAAATACCAAACTAAATGTGCACATAGGAACTTCTGATCACTGTCATCAAATATCCCTCTGAACCAAATTTCCAATGCTTCTTACAGTTTCCAAAACCGACTCTGGATGCTCCTGTAACACTGAAAACAAAACCTGCCTATCTCCTCCAGAATCTGCATACAAAAGTAAAAAACCACTCTCTTTCATCCATGAAGGCCAATCCACCTTTTATAAGCCTGCAGATACATCCTAACCTCTGTTGCCCATGTTTAGAATGTTTGAGCTGATGTGTAGGGTTAAATTTAGGGTGTAGTTTGAGAATTTATGTCACATTGTGACATTAGGCAACTAGGTGTAATTAAATATCCAAAATTTTAATATAAAACCCAAATTCAACCATATATTAAATAGAAAACCGTTGGAAGTTTTACTGATCGGGCAGAGGAGGTTGACCACCCATGTGAATAGGCAGTGGCCTAACCACCAGTTGCCATCTCCATGGTCTACCCTGGCGGTTACGGTTGACGGTTCCGGTTTGAGTGTTCACGTGTGAACTGCCATCCGCTGGACCTGCCAATGGTTATCCACTGGCTTAACCACTTCCCGTTCACATGTCGGCTTTCTGTCATGGTTATGGTTCCGTCTAAGGCTTCGTCAGCGACATAACCTATGTCACATGGCATATTCCCTGGTTAACTTCATGCATGGTGAAGGCTGACTATGGTTAACTGCTAGCCTCCTCTTGTTGACTTTGCCTGCTCACATGACATAGTCCGGCTGCAATTTGAGTACGTGGTTATGGATTGTGGTTATGTATTTTGTAATGTTTATTATATTTTTTTGTAATATGAAAAGGCCGAGAGTTGTTTAGCAATAGTTTTAAGGTTTAGGACTTAGGTCTTTAGGTTTAGAGCTTAGGTATATGGATTAATACATGGTTCAATGCAACAGGAAATAGATTAGGTTTATTACATAATGCATGTTGCGTAGTTTTAGGTTTTAGGTTTAGGATTAGGATTTTGATTAAGTGTTTAAATGTAAACTAGTGTTTAGGTTTTACATGAGGTGTAAAAACACTGTTTTACCACACTCTTGTTGCAATGTGACATAAACCATATGCATATCGTCGACACCAGCTGCCTTTGTGACGATATCCCTTTTTCGACACCCAAATCCTGTAAGGCGATGACACAACACATGTCATTGACCAATCCTGGCAGAATTGTCGATGAACTCATGTCGACAACCAGGTGCTAAACTATCTCAACTGAATGCCACCATAACATCACCTGTACAACCTGATCCATAACCAACACTATCGAAGCTAAACTGAATTGTTGACAACACTGAATACTGATGACGACACTTGAACACCTGTGCAATGAATTAACGGAATCCTCTTGGATCATGTACGGATATCAACACTTGATTATCTGTTGTCCTCTCTCTTTATGAAGAGATTGTTGTCTTCAGTCGATGATACACTTACGGAAAATATGTTCCGTTCAGAGTAAATCTTGGTGAAAACACAACGCTTGCACTTTAACTAGTACCGCCTACTCTAATTGGTTATTCTTTCGCTTAGTCCTTGTCAGCTCAGTCAAATAGAGTAACGTGAGGGGGAGAACCTTAACAAGTATGTCAGAGGTATATATAACATACTTCTCTGAAGGAACAACCTCTTCTGCTCTCAATAAGTCGGGATCCATCTTCTGCTTCATGAAAATAAATAAGTGCATATGCCAGTTTTTTGAAAATGAAAAAAATGAAAAAAATAAAATAAGGTGAAAGAAGAGAAAGGCTTCCTATGCAGAGAGGTGATGCAAGTACTCCGCTAGGGTATTGACTAGGCTTGTTGGAAGAGGAACGATGCTTGTTCTCTTGCATGACTCCATCAGGCACTGTCCGGGCCTGCTGGCAGTGGAGCAACACCAGAGATGAAACTTAAACTCTGACAGTTATATTACTTGTGCACCAATATACTACTCATCCCCAATCGAAACAACTAAGTTGACTTGGCTTGGTATGTGTGCTAACCAATCAAGAGAATGGAAGTGGCTACATCTTTCACTCAATATAGTGTGGAAACAACAACAATCAAAGAATCGAACAATACTTCCGGAGGGGTTAGACTTGATTTACACGAAATAAGGTTCATTCAAAGAGTTGGAGTTCTACCAGTGTGTTGCCAATGTTGTAGCGGATACAACCACCCTCCAAAATTTTTCCTTCGCTTCGTTTTGGAGCCTTCCTTCTCGAAAATCACAACAACTATCCAACACTAGTAAGGTACTTTTGTTTTACCTGATTTTATCTCTCTCTTTCAGCTTGTGTTCAATCACGCATTATGTCAATCAACCACAAGTTGAACCAACACTTGGTTCACAACTGGTCTTGGTGCTATCTGGGAAAACTGTGCAATCTTGGAGGGAAGTCTGTCTTCCCCTCAGGAATTGCGTAGAGTAGCCCAGAAGTTTCCCTACACCCAGAAATTGCGTAGAGTAGGCCAATAGCCTTGCTCTGGGAAATTCCACAAAACTAAGAGACAGTCTAAACCCCTCAGCGTAGAAACAACACATAAGCTTCTCCCTCAGTGAATCTTCGTTGCATGTGTCAACAGGTTTCCCAGTTCCCTCTAGAATAGCACAATCCCTCCTTGCCTGCCGAGCAGTTTTTCCCAAAAAATAAAAAATCAAAAAGCGAAAAAACCATCCCTAGATTTTAGGGATCTATTTTTAGCAGTTGGGAGTTACATGCAAAGTCGTTTTAGAAACTTCCCGCCAATTATCGCTTTTTCCTAGATTTGTGGCTTGCTCATCATAAACCCTATGTTAGTGTCAGCCTTTGAAGCCTTCCATCAGTGATCAAATATGCTCTTAAAAAGTGGTTTTAGGATGTCAAAGTCAAATTCTGTTATTTCATTGAGTCTTCAAGTAAAATTTGGTCACTGGGTATTAGGTCTAGGGTTTGTTTTCACTCCTTTCAAAGTTGTCCAAATGTCGGTCCATGTCACCATTCAGTTGAGTGTACCATCATTCAGAGAGTTTTCATCATCATTTCAGGTTCCCATGGGTCATTTTACACCTTGTTTGTGCTTTAGTTGTACTTGTGGAAGGCCCATTTCCCTCTCCTAGGGTTTTGAAGGTAATTTTTCTTGGATGGAAAAATGATCAACAAAAATTGTGTCCTGATGTTCATACACCTTCCCCTATCCTTAATATACCTTCTTAAACACTTCCCATCGCTCATATCCCTCAAATTCATCATTTTCCCACAAACCCTAGTTTATTGCTACAATTTGACAATTTTTTAGACTAGTCCTGTGTTTTGACCTTTTGGACCCCTTCCCCTCACTCAATCTTTGAAATTCCACTTTCCTCTTATTGCTAACATATTTCCCTACTTCCTAAAATTTTCTCAATAATTTAAAAGCCCCTCATCCCCTTCATTTCCCTTCATTTCTACAAATCCCCTGTTCCAGATGTCGGGATAGGTTTTCTTCAAACTATGTTTATGAGGAAGAAAAGATGAATTTGAAAAACGTGAGAGAGGTTTTTGTCCAGCATTGACCCAAGAATAAAAACCTCTTTTAGATTTTACACAGGTTTCATGGATTGGGAGAAATGTTGAAAACATCATTGGCCTCAGGAGGATTGATGCACTTCTGGAGTGACCTTGGAAAATCAATATTTCACCTATCTGGGATGTTTAAATGAATTTCCTAATAATTTAAATGATATCTAGCTAGAGATATCTTTCCAATGAGCTATCATCGGCTCAATTTGGAGTTGACGAAGACTTTCAAAAGTTGATTGCAACAACACTCTGCATTTAGGCAGTATCATTTTGACGAGTCTTGGGAGTTTTGACTTTTGATAGGGAAAATGAACTCCAAATTGAAATATTCAAGCTGTGTCAGAAAATAGACTCAATAAGATTTCCAACGAGCTATCACATTCCCAATTTGGAGACCGGGAAGGCCTTCAAACGTCATCTGCAAAAAGGTGTTGCGCATCAAGGAGGTGTTGCGCATCAGAGGGTTGTTGTTGTGGATCAAAGGAGCGTTGCGCATCAGACAGTTATTTCCAGTGTTAAATTACACTGGCGCTGCGCATCAGGGAGGTGCTGCGCATTGGGTAGGTGGCACTATGCATTGGCTAGTGAGGCTTCAAAACCAAACAAATTCACCTCAAATTCTCTCAAATGCTTCATTTGCCTTCTTAACAAGTAAGTACACTCACTTTGGAGCCTAGATAGGGTTTTTTATGTTTGGTTCATGATTTTTGCTTCCTAAAGGTCAAACCCTAGCTTTCCTCTATACTCTATTTCACATCATTGCAAAACCACAATCTCTTGTCCCTTTTCCCAACTCCCCTAGCACTAAAACTACCCCTTGATTCTATTGTCCCTTTCCCCTATTTCCCTAAGAAACTAATCCCCTTTATCAAACCCTAAGTCCCTCATCCATCAAAACCCTAGCTCCCCAATCCTTCCCTTCATTCCCCTACCTCATCTCATTACTATTGTTCCATTTACAAAATCTCTTCATACTCATCTTTTGTTCCCACCTATTATCCATTCACCATATCATCACCACATTATCCCATAGAGACAAACATGGAGAGGGACAATGACTATGATTTTGAGGAGGACACCCTAAGTGATAGCTCTAGGGAAAGGATCTTGCAGTAGCTTGACAAAGGAAAAGGAAAGGTTACAGAGGAGGAGCTTGGTGATTATGTTGAGAGGGATTTTCAGCTTGAGGAGAATGATGATGATGTGCCACCTCATCACACTCAGGTAATTGATCTTGACAGCCCATCCTTAGCTCAAAACATGCTTTTGAAAGAGCAAGAGGATCATATTCATATGTTGAATGATAAAGTGGCCAAAGCTAGATATATTATCGACTATCTAGAGCAAGAAAACAAGTAGCTTATTGACAAACAAGAACTCATGGAGCTGCAAATCATCAAAGAAAACCGGCAAAGGTCCAAGAGGGCAAAGGGCAAGTTGACATCCATTGAACAAGAAAATGACCGGGAATATTTGTTGGAGAAGGTGAATATGCACTTGGAGAGGTCACTGGAGAAGGAAAACAAAGAGAAAAAGATGCTCCGCCACATGGCCTACTACTACCTAACCCGGAACAAAATTTGCAAGACAAGGATAAGAAGCCTAAAAGCCAAGTTAAGGAGAGCCTTAAAAGCCAAAAAGGAGCAAGATAAACTTAAAATCTTGGCTGAAGCTTCCTTGGCTCAGCCAAGCAATTGATAAGCTTGCCTCTTGCCAATTTTGAAGAAATTTGGAGAAGTTTTTGTCATTTCACAAATTTTAATTGCAAAACACAGGAAATTTTAATTGCATTGAGCTGGCTTGGAATTTTGAAAAATGGTTTCATTTTTGGATTCCTCATGGAAAATTACTAAAACCTAAAAGGTTTCATGAAGTTTGGAGGACATATTGGTCACCTAAAGGGTAAAAAACACCTAAAAATTGCCCTCTCTGCCACTTTTTGGACACACAAGAACCAGTCTTGGGAGAATACACTTTTAAGGTGGCAAATGACCTCCAAATCAGAAAATTCAAAGTGTTCCAGAAACTAGACAGGTAGGGATTTCCAATGAGATATCATACAACTGATTTGAACTTCAGGAAGCCTTCCAAAAGTGGCCTAGAAAAAGCGTTTCACATCAGGCTCAGGGTGCTGCGCATCAGGCAAAATTTTGCTTAAAAACTCATAATTTTGCTTAGTTTTCTACTAGTTTGACTTTTTCTTATCTCTTTGGTAAATTCATGATGTAATATGATATGAATTGATGTACTATTATGTAAAAATGATGAAAAATGACTTAAGGAGGTAGATACATCAATTGGAGTTGGTTTTAGGATGAATGAATCAGTTTCCATAGTTTTAGAGGCAAGTTGTTCCACTGCCTATTTTTCAGTTCCTAGTTTAGATCTTGTTGAAACAAACCCTTAACTCATGGATTTGACCCCTGATGGATAGCATGGGTGCTTTTATGCCTATATCTTGTAATTTCTTAGTCATTTGTAAAGGTTGGACTCTTGTGGATGCATTGAGCACTATTGTACTACACTTCTGCAGTTTGGCAAGGAAATAAACCAGGGTTTTGCAACATTTTGTGGGACTCTTGTGGTAATGTGAATTAACATTGTTTTTCCTCTATTATTTTAGTTGATCTTATGTTTATATGTGCCATCATCTCTCTTTTTCTGCATAACTAAATGAATCAAGTTTAAAAGGTGGAATCCATTGGTGTTTCAGTGCTCTACCTTGAAGTTTATTTAGTTTTGAATGTTTTCTACTGTTTGAAGATGACTCATGACATCTGGATGCCCTCTCCAACTCCTCACCAGTATTTAGACTCACCATTACATTCATTTTAAAGTGCTAAAACACTTGCCTACCTCGCCCCACAGAAACCTCTGCAAATCTATGTTGATTTCTCGAACCCAAAGCTGCCTTCCTCATCTGATCTAGCAACCAACCATTAAAATCAATCAAATTCCTCTAAGCAAACATACCTAGCCTAAAATTAGTATTTATATCAGTTATCTCAAGCCTTTCTTGCCATATTTTCTTTGATATTGACAAGGATAGAGCCGTCTCCCGACCTGGTAGGGCTAGCTACTAGGTTAAGCGTGGTTTGATGTTACCCTAGAGCTGCCTTTCTCAGCCTGAGGTAGATCAAGGCACTAACATAGTGGCTACCGTACTAGGGGAACGTAGTTTTATGTTCCTCAGCACTTGTATCAAGTTCAGATCTGATTGTTGATGGTGGACAACAATTAGACACAGCAAAGCTGAAATCATTCACTCGGCGACTCCAAATCAGTTTCGACATCAGATCCACGGACTCCACTGGAGGATGAACTTGACTAGCAGAAACATGAAAGGACAATTTAGAAAGATCAGGTATTAAAGTTGGAATTTCATCCAGGACATTATGTTCTTCGTTATAAATTATTTCTTCTCTTTTCCAGAGAATGACAAGAAGGCTTTGCAAAGTATATTGTATTTGAGAAAAGATCCTCAACCCAAATTTTATTCCTTCCCTTTGAAGATTGTGAATACCAAAGATTTGCATGCCTTTGAGCTTGATCAAGACCCTTTTTCTGAAGCTTGTGATGACTGTCTTCAAACTGATGAGCCTCAAGAGACAAAGACTAATTCTACACCTTCTGTACATATTCACATACCTTGTAAAATTCTAGATCGATACAAACCTTTGATTTTACCTCCTATATCCCATGCTTTCCCTAAAAATCATGACCTCTATCCACCAATATTTGATGGTGAATGTGACAACATCACTGCTGAGAGACATGTACTGAATCTTTGCTTGACCTTTTTGAAGTTGATGAAGAGGATGTCAGTATTAGGATTTTTTCTCTTTCTTTGCAAGGCAAAGTCAAGAGTTGGTTCAAAACCCTACCTGATGTGAGCATCTCAGACTTCCAGCAGTTCATCAAAGTTTTCTTCGATAGGTGGGTGGTCAGACAGAACCCTTTCTTGATTATAGAAGAGTATAACCAGCTGAAAATATTGCCAGGGGAGACAGTACAACAGTTTTTTGCCAGGTTTAACCAAGTCTATTTTTCGATGCTGGTTAATATAAGACCTCATCCTAGATCTGCTCTCTTGCACTACCCGGAAGCCTTTGATCTGGAAATGGAGTTTCAACTAAGAGAAAGGAACCTGGCAACACTTGAAGAGATGCA
Organism: Pinus tabuliformis; assembly: GCA_031772625.1. Lineage (NCBI taxonomy): Eukaryota > Viridiplantae > Streptophyta > Pinopsida > Pinales > Pinaceae > Pinus > Pinus tabuliformis. Next base: position 2,031,095,989 of record CM062818.1, on the reverse strand, counting down.
GAACAATGCAGTAGATGTAGAGGCTAATCTGCTGATCAGAAGGGCAAAGTTGAAGGAAGAAGAGATGAAGAACATAGATCCACAGGAATCGGCATCTTTAGAGGTAAAGCTCGACATTTTGGTAAGTGCAGTGGAAGATATGATGCAAAAGATCACCACAAGGAATGGGTATGATGTTCAAGATCATGGCTCGCTGATTGAAGAAGAACAAGTGGCTGATCCAAAACATTTTCTTTCTTATCCCAATTGTCATGGATATGATAGTGATTGTTTTATAGATCATCTTGGAGACGAGAGAGTTGTTGACATGACATGTATGCTTGATGATGTGTTTTATACTGATGATTTGCCTCAGTTTGATCAGTATGATGATCATTATGTTCTCCAAATAGAAGCTAGTCTTGTAGACAAATCAACAACTGGTTTGTGGAAGGAGGAAGTTCACTTTCAGTAGTTTGAGTACAATGATCAACCATTACATATTAGCTATGGAAATGATGAGCAAAGTGCAGCAAATTTCGAAGTAAGTGAAGGATATTTGCCTTTTTGTTTTGCTTCATTTCAGTTCATCAGAGACAACATTCATGCAATCATAAATCAACCGCCGATAAGTTTTGATCTAGACCATCTTGAGGGCAAAGAAATCCTTGTTCAAGACTTTTCATATCTAGAGTTGCAGCCTCCGAATGCCATTGATTGTCAAGTTGCAGATGAAGACTTGGGAGCTGGAACATATGATCAAATGACGCAAGATGATTCTGTACCATTCTGTTTCGAATCATTCCAGTTTTTGAAGGGAAATTTTCATAGTACATCTTCAATAAAGGATGAGCATCTTGTAGAAAATCATGCAATCTCATTAGAACCAATAGAAAATGGGTTGCAACATTATTTTCACATTTTTCACGATCCAATAGCTGATGTGTTGGATGGTGTCTACAGTCAAAGTCTTTCTCCACTAGCTTATTGTGAGATTGAAAAAAGTATTGATACAAACTTGATTCGGCAATCGATTTCCTTGTCATTTTCAGCAGGAGTCTCGTCAGAAAGCTCAGATAAAAGTTTGCACTCATAGTATGAGGAGGAGAAAAGTAATCCATCGGATGAGCTAAGTCCCAGTGCCCATGAATTTCAAGATCCTTATGCAGTATTTTTGGAGTCGGATAGAGAATCCATATTATTCAATGGATCTGTTTACAAGTTTTCATGGAAGTTGCCTTTCAGTAGTTCTCTCTTGTTGTTCATAAGAAAGCACTTGCGGAGAATTCAAACAACAGCTAGAATTCTTACTTGGTTGCATTGGTTGTTTCATTTCACATGATCAGGTGATGAATGGAATAGGTAGAGTAGGTTTTATTGAATAAGCACCATTTTGAGCATATTTTCTAGTTTGTCAGTTTGTGTCTTTGAGTCATCAATTTTCAGTCACCCATTTCAGTTTTTATTTTGACTCCTTGCCCAATGGATAAGGCTACTTGGTCTACAGTGTTCTTGGCACCTCCAAGGAGCTGCCATCCCCAATGGAGCCACCGTTAGTGTCAGCCTTTGAAGCCTTCCATCAATGATCAAATACGCTCTTACAAAGTGGTTTTAGGATGTCAAAGTCAAATTTTGTTATTTCATTGAGTCTTCAGGTAAAATTTGGTCACTAGGTATTAGGTCTAGAGTTTGTTTTCACTCCTTTCAAAGTTATCCAAATTTCGGTCCATGTCACCATTTAGCTTAGTGTACCATCATTTAGAGAGTTTTCATCATCATTTCAGGTTCCCATGGGTCATTTTACACCTTGTTCATGCTTCAGTTGTACTCGTTGAAGGCCCATTTCCCTCTCCTAGGGTTTTAAAGGTAATTTTTCTTGGATGGCCAAATGATCAACAAAACATGTGTCCTGATGTTAATACACCTTCCCATATCCTTAATATACCTTCTTAAATGCTTCCCATCACTCATATCTCTCAAATTCATCATTTTCCCACAAACCCTAGTTTATTGTTACAATTTCACAATTTTCTAAACTAGCCTTGTCTTTTGACCTTTTGGACCCCTTCCCCTCACTCAATATTTGAAATTCCACTTTCCGCTGATTCCTAACATCCCTCCCTACTTCCTAAAATTTTCTCAATAATTTAGAAGCCCCTCATCCCCTTCATTTCTACAAATCCCCTGTTCCACATGTTGGGATAGGTTTTCTTCAAACTATGTTTCTGAGGAAGAAAAGATGAATTTGACAAAAGTGATAGAGGTTGTTTTCCACCATTTACCCAAGAATAAAAACCTCTTTCAGTTTTTACATAGGTTTCATGGATTGGGAGAAATGTCGAAAACATCATTGGCCTCAGGAGGATTGATGCACTTCTGGAGTGACCTTGGGAAAATCAAGATTTCACCTATCTAGGATGTTCAAATGACTTTCTTGGTGATTTAAATGATATGTAGACAGAGATAGCTTTCCAATGAGCTATCATGAGCTCAATTTGGAGTTGCGGAAGACTTTCAAAAGTTGACTACAACAACACTCTGCATTTAGGCAGCCTCATTTTGCACATTTTGATTAGTCTTGGGATTTTTGACTTTTGATAGGGAAAATGAACTCCAAATTGAAAAATTCAAGTTTTGTTGGAAAGTATACTCAATAAGCTTTCGAACTAGCTATCACATGCCTAATTTGGACACTAGGAAGGCCTTCAAAAGTCATCTATAAAAAGGTGTTGCGCATCAGGGAGGCACTGTGCATCAGAGAGTTGGTGTTGTGCATCAGAGGAGCGCTGTGCATCAGACAATTTTTGCCAGTGTTAAATTACACTGGCACTGCACATCAGGGAGGCACTATGTATTGGGAAGGTAGCACTACGCATGGGCCAATGAGGCTTCAAAACCAAACAAATTCACCTCAAATTCTCTCAAATGCTTCATGTGCCTTCTTAAGAAGTAAGTACACTCACTTTGGAGCCTAGATAGGGTTTTTTATGTTTGGTTCATGATTTTTGCTTCCTAAAGGTCAAACCCTAGCTTGCATCTATACTCTATTTCACATCATTGCAAAACCAAAATCTCTTGTCCCTTTTCCCAACTCCCCTAGCACTAAAACTACCCCTTGATTCTATTGTCCCTTTCCCCTATTTCCCTAAGAAACTAATCCCCTTTATCAAACCCTAAGTCCCTCATCCATCAAAACCATAGTTCCCCAATCCTTCCCTTGATTCCCATACCTCATCTCATTACTATTGTTCCATTTACAAAATCTCTTCATACTCATCTTTTGTTCCCACCTATTATCCATTCACCATATCATCACCACATTATCCCATAGAGACAAACATGGAGAGGGACAATGATTATGATTTTGAGGAGGACACCCGAAGTGACATCTCTAAGGAAAGGATCTTGCAATAGCTTGACAAATGGAAAGGAAACGTTACAGAGGAGGAGCTTGGTGATGATGTTGAGAGGGATTTTTAGCTTGAGGAGCATGATGATGATGTGCCATCTCATCACACTCAGGTAATTGATCTTGACAGCCCACCCTTAGCTCAAAACATGCTTTTGAAAGAGCAAGAGGATCATATTCATATGTTGAATGATAAAGTGGCCAGAGCTAGATATATTATAGACTATCTAGAGCAGGAAAACAAGTAGCTTACCAACAAACAAGAACTCATGGAGCTGCAAATCATCAAAGAAAACTGTCAAAGGTCCAAGAGGGCAAAGGGCAAGTTGACATCCATTGAACAAGAATATGACCGGGAATATTTGTTGGAGAAGGTGAATATGAACTTGGAGAGGTCACTGGAGAAGGCAAACAAAGATAAAAAGATGCTCTGCCACATGGCCTACTACTACTTAACCCGGAACAAAATTTGCAAGACAAGGATAAGAAGCCTAAAAGCCAAGTTAAGGAGAGCCTTAAAAGCCAAAAAAGAGCAAGATAAACTTAAAATATTGCCTGAAGCTTCGTTGGCTCAGCAAAGAAATTGATAAGCTTTCCTCTTGCCAATTTTGAAGAAATTTGGAGAATTTTTTGTCATTTCACAAATTTTAATCGCAAAACACAGAAAATTTCATCTGATGCACAGCGCCACCAGCGCTGGGCATTGAGCTGGTTTGGAATTTTGCAAAATGGTTTGCATTTTTGGATTCCTCATGGAAGAATACTGAAACCAATAAATTTTCATGAAGTTTGGAGGAGATTTGGGTCACCTAAAGGGCAAAAAACACCTAAAAATTGCCCTCTCTGCCACTTTTTGGACACACAGGAACCAATCTTGGGAGAATCCACTTTTGAGGGAGCAAATACCCTCCAAATGAGAAAATTCAAAGTGTTCTAGAAACTATACAAATAGGGCTTTCCCACAAGCTATCCTGCACCTAATTTGGACTTCGGAAAGCCTTCCAAAAGGTTCCTATAAAAAGTGTTGCGCATTAGGCTCAGTGCGCTGCGCATCAGACAAAATTTTGCCAATTTTGCTTAAAAGCTCATAATTTCGCCTAGTTTTCTACCAGTTTTACTTTTTATTCTCTCTTTGGTAAATTAATGATGTAACTTGATGTACTATGATGTAAAAATGATGAAAAATGACTTAAGGAGGTAGATACATCAGTTGGAGTTGGTTTTAGGATGAATGAATCAGTTTCCATAGTTTTAGAGGCAAGTTGTTCCACTGCCTATTTTTCAGTTCCTAGTTTAGATCTTGTTGAAACAACTCCTTAACTCATGGATTCGACCCCTGATGGCTAGCATGGGTGGTTTGATGCCTATATCTTGTACTTTCTTAGTCATTTGTAAAGGTTGGACTCTTGTGGATGCATTGAGCACTATTGTACATCACTTCTGCAGTTTGGCAAGGAAATAAACCAGGGTTTTGCAACATTTTGTGGGATTCTTGTGGTAATGTGAATTAGCATTGTTTTTCCTCTGTTATTTCAGTTGATCTTATGTTTATATGTGCCATCATCTCTCTTTTTCTGCATAATTAAATGCATCAACTTTAAAAGGTGGAATCCATTGGTGTTTCAGTGCTCTGCCTTGGTGTTTATTTAGTTTTGAATGTTTTCTACTATTTGAAGAGGACTCATGACATTTGCATGCCCTCTCCAACTCCTCACCAGTATTTAGACTCACCATTACATTCATTTCAAAGTGCTAAAACACTTGCCTACCTTGCCCCACAGAAACCTCTGCAAATCTGAGTTGATTTCCCAAACCCAAAGCTGCCTTCCTCATCTGATCCAACAACCAACCATTAAAATCAATCAACTTCCTCTGAGAAAACATACCTAGCCTAAAATTAGTATTTATATCAGTCATCTCAAGCCTTTCTTGCCATATTTTCTTTGAGATTGACAAGGAGAGAGCCCTCTCCTGACCTGGTAGGGCTAGGTACCAGGATAAGCGTGGCGTGATGTTACCCTAGACCTGCCTTTCTTAGCCTGAGGTAGATCAAGGCACTAACATAGTGGCGATCGTATTGGGGAATGTAGTTTTATGTTCCTCAGCAATTGTATCAAGTTCATATTTGATTATTGATGGTGGACAACGATCAGACACAGCAAGGCTGAAATCGTTCACTCGATGACTCCAAATTAGTTTCAACATCAGATCCACAGACTCCACTGGAGGATGAACCTGACCAGCAGAAACATGAAAGGACAATATATACATATTAGGTATTCAAGTTGGAATTTCAGCCAGGACATTATGTTCTTCGTTATAAATTATTTCTTCTCTTTTCCCGAGAATGTCAAGAAGGCTTTGCAAAGTATATTGTATTTGAGAAAAGATCCTCGGCCCGCATTTGATTCCTTCCCTTTGAAGATTGTGAATACCAAAGTTTTGCATGCCTTTAAGCTTGATCAAGACCCTTTTTCTGAAGCTTGTGATGACCATCTTCAAACTGATGAGCCTGAAGAGACAAACGCTGATTCTACACCTTATGTACATATTCCCATACCTTGTAAAATTCCAGATCGATACAAACCTCTAATTTTACCTCCTATATCCCATGCTTTCCCTAAATATCATGACCTCTATCTACCAAGATTTGATGATGAATGTGACAACATCACTGTTGAGAGACATGTACTGAATTTTGAGTCTTTTCTTGACCTTTTTGAAGTTGATGAAGAGGATGTCAGTATTAGGCTTTTTTCTCTTTCTTTGCAAGGCAAAGTCAAGAGTTGGTTCAAAACCCTGCATGATGCAAGCATCTCAGATTTCCAGCAGTTCGTCAAAGTTTTCCTCGATAGGTGGGTGTTCAGACAAAACCCTTTCTTGATTATAGAAGAGTATAACCAGTTGAAAAGATTGCCAGGGAGACATTACAACAGTTTTCTGCTAGGTTTAACCAAGTCTATTTTTCGATGCCGATTAATATAAGACCTCCTCTTGGATCTGCTCTCTTGCACTACCCGGAAGCCTTTGATCTGGAAATGGAGTTACAGCTAAGAGAAAGGAACATGTCAACACTTGAAGAGATGCAAAACAGTGCGGTAGATGTAGAGGCTAATCTGCTGATTAGAAGGGCAAAGTTGAAGGAAGAAGAGATGAAGAACATAGATCCAGAGGAATTGACATCTTTAGAGGTAAAGCTCGACATTTTGGTAAGTGCAGTGGAAGAGATGATGCAAAAGATCACCACAATGAATGAATATGATGTTCAAGATCATGGCTCGCTGATTGAAGAAGAACAAGTGGTTGATCCAAAACATTTTCTTTCTTATCCCAGTTGTCATAGATCTGATAGTGATTGTTTTATAGATCATCTTGGAGACGAGAGAGATGTTGACACAGTTATGCTTGATGATGTGTTTTATAGTGATGATTTGCCTCAGTTTGATCAGTATGATGATGATTATGTTCTCCCAACAGAAGCTAGTCTTGCAGAGAAATCAACAACTGGTTTGTGGAAGGAGGAAGTTCACTTTCAGCAGTTCGAGTACAGTGATCAGCCATTACATATCAGCTATGGAAATGACGAGGAAAGTGTAGCAAATTTTGAAGTAAGTGAAGGATCTTTTCCTTTTCGTTTTGCTTCGTTTCAGTTCATCAGAGACAACAATCATGCAATCAGAAATCAATCGCCGATAAGTTTTGATCTGGACCATCTTGAGGGCAAAGAAATACTTGTTCAAGACTTTTCATATCTAGAGTTCCAGACTCTGAATGCCATTGATTTTCAAGTTGCAGATGAAGACTTGGAAGCTGGAACATGTGATCAAATGATGCAAGATGATTCCGTACCATTCTATTTCGAATCATTCCAATTTTTGAAGGGAAATTTTCATAGTACATCTTCAATAATGGATGAGCAGCTTGTAGAAAATCATGTAATCTCGTTAGAACCAATAGAAAATGGGTTGCAACAGTCTTTTCAAGTTTTTCATGATCTAATAGCTGATGTGTTGGATGATTTTTACAGTCAAAGTCTTTCTCCACTAGCTTATTGTGGGATTGAAACAAGTATTGATACAAACTTGATTCGGCAGCCAGTTTCTTTGTCATTTTCAGCAGGAGTTTCATCACAAAGCTCAGATAAAAGTTTACATTCATGGTATGAGGAGGAGAAAAGTAATCCATCGGATGAGCTAAGTCCCAGTGCCCAGGAATTTCAATATCCTTATGCAATCTTTTTGGAGTCGGATAGAGAGTCCATATTATTCAATGTCAATATTCATAAGTTAGGTTTCTACAAGGTCGCATGCAGGTACCCCATGTTCCCATGCGTACACTTGATCCACTGGATTGACTCACACATTGATCCCGAGACAATGGTATTGAGCAATTTCAGTGGAATAGACCTTGTTACCTTTAGGGCAGAAGATTATCAACAAATGTATCATTTATCATTGCCAGTGAATCGTATGGATCCACTGTTCTACACTCCCAACAACAACACAAACATCAGAAAAATCTTGAAGCGTTGGGTTAGACAACCATCAAAGTTTGGGACGAAACCCAACCAGATTTACAAGATGAAGAAACTCCGGAAGGCTTATCAACACTTGGTCATCTTTGCATGTTGTCTATATGGCCAAGAGAGTACAAATAAATTCTTGCGAAGTTGGGTGATTCTATTGGATTAGTTGGCAAGCGAAGGAAGGCCTTTGAATTGGTTCAACATGTTGGATCTCCAACTGAAAGTGCACATATCAAATGCCTGAAATCTGCCCAAGGATCAACAAGAAAGATTCTTCATGTATACATACCTACTTGATGCGATCTGCTTCTGTCAAGAGTTTCCTAGCATTGGTTGGGCATCGAAACCTTGAGAGAATGTTGTGAATGTATATTGTAATTTTTTATCTGAGTGCAGCTACTGAGGAGTCATGGCAAGACTATCTGACCATTTCATCGCCCCACTATACATGATGATCTTTGAACAAGATCCACCTTGCATGTCCTAGGCTGCAATGGAAGCGTTTCTCAACATTGCATATTGGTATGCTTCACCCAAAGGCACCTTCATCAGAATGTATAGTGCGAAGAAGACTATCCATGTTTTGCTGAAGTTTTCCATTGATAAACTAGTCATGTAGGAAGTTGCATACCAAATCTCCACAGGGTTTTCAAGAAAACTGCACAGGAAGAAGAAGGCACCATGGCCCAATCTTCCTTTGTGGACCAGGTTGTATGAGATCTATACTTTGAAAGATGTTGATGTCGAGGTTGAGCAAATCAGGCATTTTAAGTTCGCCATAAAGAGTTACAATCCGTATGACCCTCATTGCATATGCAAAGAACATTGTGTGAAGTTGTACTATCCTTAGATCCACGTGGCGTGTCATTGGCCAGAGGAAGATCCATGGAGATATTGTTATAACTCCTCCAGGCTCAATGAACCGATCACATAGCTATAGAATGGATCGCAGCCACCAAGGCATCAACACCATAGAAAGCAGCAGCAACAATAGTGAGTAGCAAACCAACACAGGAAGAGGGAAAAAGGAATATTGTCCAAAGCAAAGAGGCAAAATAGAGCTACAAGTTCAAGGAGGATCCACTTGTTGAAAAGGTAACATCGAAGATAGAGGCAAAGAGGTGACATCATGAGAGGAGAGTAGCGAAGAAGAACAGAGAGAAACAAAGGCTGGAAGAGACAGAGAGGAAGTTGTAGTAAGTTCAGAGAAGAATAAGAGTTGTGCAGAAGAGAGAAGGAAGCACAACATGAGCAAGAATAGGAACATGAATAGGATCAGGAGGAAGTGAAAGGTGCATAGACAAATAAAACTGTGCCCATACAAGTTGAATACTCAGATCCACCAGTAGTGGATAATGAATAGGGTGAGCAGACACATGAGAAGGAACATGCTCAACAGGATGAACTAATGGACACGGAGATGGAGTGGCCGGAACAAGATCAAGATATTGACCTCATGCCAAAATAAACTGAGGTCACCCCATAGGCTTCACCAGCTCTGACAATAGATAAAGTCTCAAGGGAACAAGGGGATACGATTCTCCTTGATGAACATTCAGGAGAAGATGTGTACAACATAGAATTTGATGAGTCACAACACGGAGTTGTACAAGCACGCAAAGCACATGTCCCGGATGATCATGCATCACCTGTGCACTTTGAAGAACGGGTGATAGTGTCAAATGTGCGAAGACATCTAGCTTCCCTGGTTGATGCTACAACGGCTTATGCTGAAGCCACAAACTCAAGTATTAAGTTCTTGATATCTGAGAATGAGTACATGGATAAGGAATTGCAAGCAGCCAGGTAGAGAGAAGAATAAGCAACAAGATCCACTAAAGGAGAAATGAATAAATCGATACTTGCTGAAGTATCATCTCTTGAGACAGTCATGCGGAAACTGTATGACTGGTTCATCACCATGCACAAGGTAGTTGTCCACCTACATGGTCATTAACAACGTTGCATCAATATAGTGAGGACACTTGAAGACATACACACCGTAGTTGATCATGTACAAACTTGGAAGATGAGATGCCAGGGAGCCCTACTTCACTTGCACAAGATGATGAAGCGGGAGGTGGAATTGGACAAAGTGCACATCCAGATTCTGATCCAGAACTTTGAAGAACTCCCGCCGCTCATCACTAGTATTCAGGATTCATATTCACGGTTGTACAAGAGCCTTGATGTTATGGTGAGAAAGTATGGCACTTTGTTAGTCGAAACACTCACCAAGGAAAAGGAGAAGAACTAAATCTGACAGGAGCTCAATGCATACTTTGATAAGTCGATGCTCATGGCCACTAGCACAGATCTGGAATTTAGCGCAGATACCATGCGGACATACATTGCCGGTCTGACCATGCTTATAACTAAGATCCGTATGTTACAGGATGAGTTGGACAAAGTTTCCAAATCAGTATACTCGAAATTAATGGAGGCGAGAGTTCGTTTCCAGGAAGGCATCCTCAAAGAGTACATGGACACCATTGCACACTATCATGCTTGGCATCAGTTCGTCACTGAAGAACACAAAGAGAAAGTTGCTGAGTTGATCTTCCCACAATTGTTTGTGTCTTAGTGTTGTCCTGTTTGGCTGACTCAAGCCTATCTTGTCCCACTTGGGTATATGTGGAAAATATATCATTATTGTAAATATGTTGTAAAGTGAAACTCCAAGTGTCATTAGCAGATTGTAAACAATCATGTGTAATGCAAAGAGTCATGTAATGTAGCTGAAGAGTCATGAGGGTAGTCCAATAGTCACAAAGGGGAATGCTAAGGGTCACCCCACCCATTTCTATATATAGAACCTTATAACTCTTAGAAGGGGCTTTTGGGAGCCAAGATTTTTCTAGGCATAGCTTAGAGAGGGCTTGGAGAGTATTATGATGAGCCTTGGCTTGTCCACGTTGCAGAGCAAGTACATCTCTTTGGAGGAGCAGGCAATGTTGACTGTAACGTTCCATTACTAGGATTAGTGGTTGTCATGGTTGTATGTATGGTTGGAACTTTCACTTTTATAATTTAACAGAGCCAACATGTTTCATGCATATGTTGTTATTATAATTTGATTATTCTGGTTACTTTAACAATGTATGTAGTTGTAACTTACACATTTATCTATGGACTATTCCATATGTGATTGTATGAATCCTATCAAAGTGTGTTTGTGGTTTAACTCATTGCTTTGGATTGTCAACTATTCTTCTTTCCAACTTGTTATGTCTTTCAACTTGTGTGTTCCCTTTCAGGTTGGATACTATTATAGCCTTTTAAGGGACACACTTCTTTCCCCTTTCATGTGTTAGAACCTCCCCATACATCTCTCCTGGATTGCTGCAAGGTCACACCCTTGCTTCTGACAAGGATGTCCTGCTTATCTTTGTGCGCTATCGCAGTCAAGACACTACTTTACTTCTCATTGATGGGACTCCTACTCCAAACAGTCTAAGGTCTAGTTGGGACTTCTTACCGGAGAGATCCCCTAACATGTTGGCGAGTCCAACACCGTCAACATAACCATTAACAAATAATTTGCATTTGTACATAATTAAGTAATAAATATCTATTATTGATTTGACAATTAAGATATAACCAAATTTCCACCTATTTTAAAAAAATAATCACTAACTTTTTAAAACAAATTATATTTAAATTATTTTTATTCAAATGTCACATTTCTTGCCATCATGAAACTAATTTAATTACTTATAAATTATTATATTTATTTATAAATATGAAAGAATTACATAAGGTATTGATGATATAAATATTTTATTTTAGTTATAAATAAATTCATTGCGATGAATAACGTGCGTGGAAATGTTTTCAACCTATTTAATTTTGAAAATTTGAAAAATTTAATATTTATTTATTTAGAAGTCAAAATATTAATTTTTTAGATTGGATTTTAATTTCAAATTTTACAAATCAAAAGTTTAATATTGGTTTTGTTAATATTTTTTAATTTTCTTTACTAATAATTTTGTAAGCGTGAAGTCTTTCAAGCATAGCCTCAACATTTGAATCTGTGTAACCAAGTCTTTATTTTAGATAAAATAAAATAATCATGTTTTATTTAGTTGTATGTTTTGAAAACATGTATATTTATTTATTTATTTGTATATATAATAGCAGGATAAAGAGGAGGAAATTGAGTTTAGTCCACAAAGAGAAGAACAGAGCAAAATAGTTGACACCCCACCACTCAGGAGATCTAGCAGACCGAAATAGTTACCAACTTGGCATAGGGATTGTGCACTCATGACTGGTATGTTGAACATTGTAGAACCTTCTCATTTTTATGAAGCTAGTAAGAGTTATGAATGGAAGGAAGCAATGAAGGAGGAAGATGAATCTATTATTAAGAACAATACTTGGGATCTAGTAAAGCTTCCTCATGATAAACAACCCATAGGTTGCAGATGGCTATTTAAGTTGAAATTTAAATCAGATGGGTCTATTGATAAGTATAAAGCAAGGTTGGTTGCAAAAGGGTATTCCCAGAAAGAAGGTATTGAATTTGAGGAAACATTTTCTCCTGTTGCAAAATTAAATACCATTAGATTGATTATTGCTTTAGCCACTAAGCATCATTGGAAAATACATTAATTAGATGTTAAATCTGCTTTCTTAAATGGTGATTTAAAAGAAGAAGTATACTTAGTGTAGATTGAGTGGTTTGTTAAGAAGGGAGAAAAGCATTTAGTATGTAGATTAAAGAAAGCTTGATATGGTTTAAAGCAAGCTCCTAGATCCTAGTACGACAAAATTGATTCATTTTTCATCATGCATGGTTATAAACAGAGAAAAAATGATCCTAATTTGTATACTGTGTTTAATGATGAGGGGAAGATAGTGTTGATTTCTTTATATGTATATGATCTGATCATGACAGGGAGTGCAGAAAATATCATTGAAGAAATCAAACAACAGTTATCACAAAAATTTGAGATGAAGGAATTTGGAGAAATGCATTAATGTTTGGGTCTAGAAGTTTGGTGAGATTCAAGCTAAACTTTATTGTCCTAGGGTAAGTATGCTAAGAGTTTGTTGACTAAATTCAAAATGGATGAGTGCAAGGCTTCATTTGTGCCTTTACAACAAAACAACAAACTTCAAGTGAATGATGGTTCGAGCTACGTAGATGCAACATTGTATAGACAATTAGTTGGTAGTCTTATCTATGTGACTACAACGAGACCAAATCTAGCTTATGTAGTGAGTGTTTTGAGTCAGTTCATGACTCAACCTCATGAGAGCCATTGGCTTGCAACGAAAGGAATACTGAGGTATTTGCAAGGAACTTCAGACTTTGGTATTTTGTATTTTGACTCATTTGATGTTAGCTTGATAGGTTATACAGACTCTGATTGGGCGGCAAATTTAGATGATAGAAGATCAATTACAGGTTATGCCTTTAGCATTGGGTCTGGGGTCATCTCTTGGTGCAGCAAGAAGCAGCATACTGTAGCCTTATCCTCAGCAGAAGCAGAATATCAAGTTATGTGTGCAGCAGCATGTGAGGCAGTTTGGTTGCGCAAACTTCTCTAAGATGCAAGAGAAGAACAGACAGAAGCTACGGTTATCAATTGCGATAATCAAAGTTCCATCAAACTGGCTTACAATCCCGTGTTTCACAAAAACACTAAGCACATAGACACTCAATTTCATTTTATTAGGGAAAAGGTGCAGTGCAAAGATATTTGTGTTGAATATTGTAATTCTTGTGATAATATGGCTAATATATTTACTAAGCCTCTGGGAAGACCGAAGTTTGATTTGTTTAGGGACATATTAGGTGTGTTTAAGAACCCTTTCTCCATTAAGGGGGAGCGTTAGAATTAACAGAGAATAGGTTATTGTTGTTACGTAGTTGTGCATTCTAGTTTTCTTAGTCATTCAGTTCCTATTATTCAGGGATATGATTTTTTGTCCTTAACAAATTGTATCTATTTAATATTGGAGATTAATGTGAAGCCATGTGGCATTTTTATTGAAGTAGCTCATGGTGATCCACACCTATGAGCTCCTCTTGTGTTTGTTTTCCATTTCATGTCTTCCTTGTGCAACTCCTGACATGCTCAATGGTCAGGATTTTGTTATTTAAATTGGTTTTTACTTAAAGTGTTATTTAAACTAGTTTTTTTAACTGTATAGATGGATTCAACAGTGAAAAACCCCTAGGGCACAAGGATTACTCATCAAGCTTGTGGTTTCAATAAATTCCTGCCAAACTTTAAATAAATTAGACCAGAAAAACCGACAAAAAAACTTCCAAAAAATCTCACTAAAAACAACTACTAACATAATGTTACTCCACACTCACACACAATTAATAAACAATATAATCATTAACAAAAATTCAATTACAACTTTAAAATTACTAAATTCATTTTTATATCCAAAAATACAATTTGAATAAATAATAAAACATTACGACTTTGTAAAAAACATAAAAATTATTTCCAATTCAAAACGCCAAAAACATCATCTCACTCAACCACCCCATATGAAATATTTTACTAATTCAACAGAAAAGCCCGAAACATCACCACACTCAACCACTCAATCCGAGGTTTATCCACTAGGCGATTCCGCGTGGGGTTTATCATTACGACTTCGTAAAAAAACAAAAATTATTTTACCAATTCAAAACACCAAAAACATCATCTCACTTAACAACCCCATCTGAAATATTTTACTAATTCAACAGAAAAGCCCGAAACGTCACCACACTCAACCACTCAATCTGAGGTTTATTCACTAGGCGATTCCGTGTGGGGTTTATCATTACGACTTCGTAAAAAAAAAAAAAATTACTTTACTAATTCAAAACGCCAAAAACATCATCTCACTCAACCACCCATGTGAAATATTTCACTAATTCAACAGAAAAGCCCGAAGCATCACCACACTCAACCACTCAATCCGAGGTTTATACACTAGTCAATTCCGCGTGGGGTTTATCATTATGACTTTGTAAAAAGACAAAAATTATTTTACCAATTCAAAATGCCAAAAACATCATCTCACTCAACCACCCCATCTGAAATATTTTACTAATTCAATAGAAAAGCTCGAAACATCACCACACTCAACCACTCAATCTGAGGTTCATCCACTAGGCGATTCTGCGTGGGGTTTATCATTACGACTTCGTAAAAACACAAAAATTATTTTACCAATTCAAAACGCCAAAAACATCATCTCACTCAACCACCCCATCTGAAATATTTTACTAATTCAACAGAAAAGCCCGAAACATCACCACACAACCACTCAATCTGAGGTTTATCCACTAGGCGATTCCATTTGGGGTTTATCATTACGACTTCGTAAAAAAACAAAAATTACTTTACCAATTCAAAGCGCCAAAAACATCATCTCACTCAACCACCCCATCTGAAATATTTTACTAATTCAACAGAAAACCCAGAAACATCACCACACTCAACCACTCAATCCAAGGTTTATCCACTAGGCGATTGCGCGTGCAGTTTATCCTACTAAAGGACGTCCATTTAATCATGTCATGTTTATATTGTCTCGTAGGCCGCCGTTGTAATTATATTTTAAAGGACGGTGCATGGGACGATGCATTGAGAGACAACATGGTACGACCCCACCCTTACGTTACGACATCAAACGACGTCCATGGAATCACGTCATGTTTAGGCTGATAGGCCTTTTTTTTGAATGAGTTCTTTCGTCTACCTTTTCGTTTTCTGATTGACATCTATTATATGATTTTTTATTTGACATTGGTAGTAAGAGATATTTTTTTTGACATCTAGCTATATTAGTTATGTTACCGATTCATTATCCCTCGCCGCGCATCACATCTCGCAAGCATGCACTGCACTTTGACTTCTTTTTCCCATTCTTTTATGTCCTTTCAATCGCGTGCCCTTCTTTGCCGGTCTGCCATTAGTTAAATCTTATACAGTCATATATTTCATCCCCATCTTCTTGCACTCTTGGCCTCAAAGTTAATCGTTTCTTTGGTCTGCCAGTTGTTGTTGTTGTTCTTCTTCCCTAGCTTTTGGCAAGCACTGATTAGTATTAAATTATCATTTTTCTTGTTCTTCTTCCCTGGCTTTATGTATTATTTATGTTACCAATTCATTATCTCTCGCCATGCATCGCATCTCGCAAGCATGCACTACACTTTGACTGCTTTTTCCCATTCTTTTATGTCCTTTCAATCGTGTGCCCTTCTTTGTCGGTCTGCCATTAGTTAAATATTCTACAGTCATATATTTCATCCCTAGCTTCTTGCACTCTTGGCCTTAGAGTTAATCGTTTCTTTTGTCTGCCAGTTGTTGTTGCCGTTCTTCTACCATGGCTTTTGGCAAGCACTGATTAGCGTTAAATTATCATTGTTCTTGCTCTTCTTCCCTGGCTTTTGGCAAGCACTAATTAGTATTAAATTATCATTGTTTTGTTCATTTGTTGGAAATTTCAGACGGGTTATATGCTTATAATGCTCATGGCACCATGATTTGAGTTTGACAGGTGGTCACTCAGTAAGCACTTGCTGGGTAAAGCATGAACTCAGTTTGATTGGCGGTCACTCGGTAAGCACTTGCTATGTAAATGCACTTTTCTGCTTTTTAATATGACAACCTAAATATCTGTGTCTTACTCATTAATGGCTATCAATTATGCAAAAATTGTGCTTAAATGGTTTTGACTTCTAGGTTTTCAAGGCTTTTAGGGTTTTCTAATGTTTTAGTGTGATTCTTAGACTGTCTCTGTTGTTTTACTGTCGTTCTTTAACCCACACATAGCCTGCAAACAAATGTGCATACACTGCCTCTGGTCTTTACGATTAGTTTCTGTCGGCCTCGGCCTATTTTTCAGCTTTCTTTTCCTTTCTCATCTTCTGCAAGATAATTTCTCTGTCATTTTCAGTTCAGGATTAATTTTGTATTATCACACTTGCAATGTAAGCCTTCCAGGCTTTTATTTTTGTGATCCTTGTTGTTGCGAACATGTCGAGCGACTGCGCTGACAAGAGCCAATGCACGTATGTTTTTTTTAATCTCAATTTCTATCAATCTCTCTTCCTTTTCCTTTTCAAATTTAGTGTCGTTTGTCATGAGTTCGAATCTAGCTACTTCTGAGCTTGTTCATTTTTGGGTTGTTTTATTGCACATTAAAAAGGGCTTCCAGATGGACAGTATTGTGGAGACAAGCTATAACATGGGGTACTGCGTTATATGTAGTTGTTATAACTTTCATTTCTATGGTTCTAGAATGGTATGATAATTGAATTTATTTGGTTTTGGTGTAAACGGGCATGTTGCGGATGTATCTCTGGAGAACGATTGCAAGTGCAGCCCCAATTGCCAGTGCGGCACTTGCAGCTGCCGCACATGAATCAATAGAATCTCTTAAATAGTGGCCGTCTCTCCAATTGGTGTGTAATAAGTCTAGTATGTTCCACCAGACATGATGCATAGTTGTGGAGTGTCATAGATGTTCCTGTACCTGCAATTTTAATAAAGACTCAGTTTACATAGATTTGGGCTTTTGAGTGTGGTTTCTATTGTTCATGGAATGCCAATTATTATGCTACTCACATTAAGTTATCTTTGTTTTTGTTTTCAAAAATGTTATATAGGAATATGTATACCTTACATGGGCTTTTGAAATGACATTTATAGAGTGGTTAATTGTTTGTTTTTAAATTAAAATACATTTACATGAATTTGTCAAATTCTCTTCTTTTTTGGTTCAAGCATGTCAGCATTTTTAAATACATGTGAATGAATCTGGACCCCAATAAACACATGTTGAATCAGAAAGTCTTGTGTTTTTCTTTATGTTCTTCTGCATTTACATGCTGCTCTGTTCTCTTTTTTGCTTCCAGTATAAAGGACTTACATTCCCAGTTTGTTCTGTCTTTTATATCTTTTACTCTATTTCAGATTTAATAAGCCGTACAATATCAATAGCAGCCCAGAAGGTGGGCCGGCAGGCAGTGTAGACTCCAAATATCATAGATGTTCTATCAACCTATATTGTGAGCTATCTGGTGCATTATACCTGTCTACTATCAAAAAACAGTAGCTAGATTCCCATTATGTAACATGGAGCTGCCATTTTGTTCCTTTTGATTCAAAAGTTTCAAATTCAACTTGCCATAAGATCTTATCTAATTATTTATTAACCTAGAGGTTTGAATGAATTCCTTTCTTCATAAATTTTTTAATCCTTTGTATGGAAATTTGAAGTGTATAACACTAACTGGGATACTTAAGGAAAATGTACAAATAGATTTGATACAAACTGCTCATTTTTAAATAAATTCAAAACATATTAAAAAATATATATTTATATATAAAGAAAGATTTCTCGACCTTTCTTTAAAATATTTCTTATTGCGCTGCACTAATGTGATATGTTTCTCGAAGAATATGAATCAAAGTTGGAGAAGATTTACAATTGTGGAAGCATATGTTTGTGTAAAAGTTAACCAATACCCAAATTGAAAATACAATTGAGATTTTAATTAATTTAATATATATATATATATATATATATATATCTAATATTTTTTAGAAAAATACTTGTACTTTTTAATCTTTTATAAAAATTCAACAATTCCAACTTCATAAGTCTATCGGCCTCTCTTCGTACCTTTTGGGACAATTGCTAGTTATATTATCTCGTAGGTCACCGTTGTGGCTGAATTATATTTTAAAGGAAGCAAGGCTGGCTATCAGATGGGTAGTGCATTGAACGACCCCACCCTTTTACTTTTTGTTCCGCCCTCTGGTGTAAAATTTAATTATCTATATATATATATATATATATATATATATATATATATATATATATATATATATCGATTATTCCACCCTCTGGTGTAAAATCAAATTTTCCTTTGCATCTACGACATTACAGGTTTTTTCACCGTTTTTACCCCTCCACCACTTACATCATTGCGTTGTTGTCCAAGCATTGATTACCATCACTGATGTTGCTGATGCCACACCAAGTATTGCTGATATTTAAACTAGCGTTAATAGCTTCGTAGTTAATCATGCTATTGCTAAGCTAACCCATGTTTTCCGGGCATAAGGATGAGATGTTATTTTCTTCAAGGTATTATTTCTCCTCAAAGGTTAATCGAACTTTTTTGATTGCCTAATCCTGGCTATTGAGCCTCCTTCTTCAGCTTTAAGAGCATCAATGGTCATCAGAGTGTGAGGGTGAATTTTATTACTCAGATTTAAATGAGCTGAGAGAACTTTAAATGAAAGGT
The DNA here is from genome assembly GCA_031772625.1 of Pinus tabuliformis. Classification (NCBI taxonomy): domain Eukaryota; kingdom Viridiplantae; phylum Streptophyta; class Pinopsida; order Pinales; family Pinaceae; genus Pinus; species Pinus tabuliformis. The sequence goes on along the minus strand of CM062818.1, from coordinate 2,031,076,795 downwards.
GGTCCAAGACAAACTAATTTCGCTGATAATTGAGTGGTTAAGTCTACCAAACACTGGTCTATGATGCCTGTTGTTGCGAAGTCTATGATGTATGGTGGTAGAGGGAGGAATAACATAGTGGTCTGCAGCTCTTTTCTACATTTCAATCTACAGTTTTTCAACAAATCACTGGCACTTAATTCGTAGTTTTGTTGGAAAACAGAAATTCATTCACATAATGCATGCGACTCTTTTATTGATCACACAAAACTTGATTCTTACAATAAACATGGTGAAGGGTATTTAACCTTTTCCGAATAGCAACTCACCTAAAATATCTTAACATGCAACCACACACTAAAAATCATCTATCACTTAACTTGACTTAACTCAACACTTCAAAAGTCAACCCTCAATAATTAGTTAACTAACTCTCTAGTTTTAGCCAACTCCTAACACGGGAGTAATTAGCTTATTTTAACACTCCCCCTTAATTACGACCGCTAAACTAAAACATGACTCGTGAAAACTCAAACATGTCTGCTGGTCTATGTCTCAGTTAGGCTTACAACACCCAAGTTTCTTCTATGAAACTCAAACACATCTTCTGCTAATGACTTAGTAAATATATTAGTCAATTGATCACTAGATTTACAAGGCTTCAAGTGAAATTATCCATTGCTCACAAGTTCTCTAATAAACTGATATCTAGTATCAATATGCTTTATCTTCTGATGAAACACATTATTTTTCGAAAAGTGTGCAACAAGAAATGGTAAATTTAAGAAGTGCTAAAAATAGAACTGCTAAAAATGGCACTTCTAAAAATAGCAGTTTGGCCAATGAGCATTTTGGCCACCTTGGGTGAGAGGTGAAACTGCTAAAAATAGCATTTTTGGGTCCCTTCTTATTTATAGTAGTCTTTGGTCTATCTATAGGAAGTAAATTTGAATTGGTCTTACCAGCAGTTTGGAATATTAATTAATTAATTCTCCATGAGTTAATTAATTAAGGAAAAGGAAACTTGAAGTCTTTGTGAGAACATGCAATTATTTCTCCACTAATTGGGAAATGTGTCCTTCATTTTCCCCACTGATTGAGGAATTAAGGATGAGTTCTATATTGAGAGGATCAGTTGACTTAGTTTAACTTAGTCAAGTTCAGTTAGATTAATTTAACAAGTTGTTAAATTAATGAGATACAGTTTGTTGATGCTTGCATGCATGTGACAACTGTTATTCTCAGATAACTATGTATTCACTCATGGATAACTGATGCATGTCAGTTCTGTCAGAGACCCAGTTGAGATTAGATGTGGGACAGTGTACTATTAGATGCTAGGATATTTCTAGTAAGTACTCCTTGCATGGGGAAGGAAGCTTCTCCCTTCTATGACTGCGTAGTTGGACTTGAGGTGACACAGGTATGATCAGGCCAATTTACATGTGTTTTGTAATTGGACCCCAATCAAAACTGCGCAAGGAAATAGGAGTTTGGACCTGAGGTGCAACCTTTATATACAGGGCTAGGTAGTCCATGAGCTACATCATCAGAGTACAGAGAGAGCAAGATAGCTTTTGAGCTGATTCTTTTTGTATGTTGTTGATGATTTCCACTTGATTGATAATACAGAGATGGGGTTTTAGGCTGGTGCTTTCCCCAAGTTATATATTCTGTGTTATGGTTGATTATTTCTCATTCTCAGTTATATCTGTTCATGCTTGATGTTGCTCATGTTTGATTAAGCTTCTGCAAAGTTTATGGTAGATGTAGATCTAGTATTATGCTTTAGTACATTGCATATATTAGTTTGATTTGCAGGTGAAATTTCTACATGATATCAGTGAGCTAGTTGATTTGTAGAGAAAATTCTACATTATTCTTGGATAGTGCAATTGCTAAGGTGTTGTCACAATATATTTTTGTTGATCTTTGTTGTTTCTACTTGAGTCCATCAAATACTCTTCTTAAACACACTGCTTGACATGTTGTTGATGTTGTTGCTACATATTCTGTTTCTGCTGACGAAAGTGACACAATGGGTTGCTTCTTAGATGCCCATGAAATCACACCTGAACCAAGATGAAATACATAACCAAAAGTGCTCTTCCAATCATCCAAACTGCCTGCAAAATCACTATCTATGTATCCAATCAAATCCTTCTTTTTTGTGCTTTCATACATTATGCCACAATCTCTAGTTTTTACTATATATCTCAGAATTCGTTTTCTTGCACTCCAATATGTGTCTTTTGGAGTCTCCATAAATTTGGAAATCAAACTCACTCCTTGCATGATATCCAGTCTTTGTAGTTGTGAGATACATGAGGCCGTCAACCAATATTTTGAATAGAGTTGGATTGACATTTGATCCTTCATCTTCCTTGCTTAACTTTGTACCTATTGCAACTGGTGTAGGGACAAGTTTGAAAATTTCCATCCTGAATATTTTCAACAAATCTTTGACATATTTATTTTGACAAATAAAAATCCATTTTTTAGGATTGCTCAACTTCTATGCCAAGAAAATATTTCATGAGACCAACATCTGTTATCTCAAATTCTTTCATCATGGCTGCTTTAAATTCATCTATCTCAAAAGCACCTGTAAAAATCATGTCATCAACATATAAACAAACATTCAAAATCTGTCCATGCTCATTTACCTTTGGGTACAAGGTAGGTTCAATGTTACTTCTGCAAAATCCATTCTTGATCATGTAACTATCAATTCTATTATACCAAGCTCTAGGTGCTTGCTTCAATCCATAGAGCGCTTTCTTCAATATGTAAACTCTCTTTGTTGCTCTCAACTTCATATCCTGGAGGTTGCTGCACATAAATTTATTCTTTTATAATTCCATTTAAGAAAGTTGATTTCACATTCATCTGATATACTTTCCACTTGTTCTGAGCTGTTGTGGCTAGAATTTCTCTTACAGCATCCAATCTAGCTACTAGAGCAAAGATTTCTCCAAAATCTATTCTCAGTTGCTGCGAGAATCCTTTTGCTACAAGTCTTGCTTTAAATCTGTCAATTTCACCTTTCTCATTCAACTTTGTCTTGTACACCCACTTCACACCAATGATATTTTTATCCTTTGGAAAATCAACCAAATATCATGTATCATTCTTTTCAATAGCTTCAATTTCTTCATCCATGGTTTGCAACCAATTTTCATCTCCGATTAATTCTTCAAACGAAGAAGGTTGGAATGACAACAATGCAAAATTTGAACTAACATCCAAATCATTATAAATATCTTTTAGACTTCTCATCTTTCTCTTACCATTGCTTGATTCATCACCTGATTGATTGCTGGGAGAAGATCGATCTATTGATTTGATTGAGGATCCATGCTAATTTGAAAATTTTGGAGCCCGTGTTGGTGTGTCTCTGTTTAGTGTCTTCACCTGTGATTCTTGTTGCTCATTTTCTGCTACATCATCTTCTTCCATCAGTGACACTTGTGCATCAACTATTTTGTATACAGTGCCATTCTACGACTCTTGTTCTTTGAACAAAACATCTCTTCTAATTATGGTCTTCTTTGTGATAGGGTTATACAATTTGTAAGCTTTTGATTGCTCACTATTGCCAGTAAATATGCATTTTTCACTTTTATCATCCAATTTGCCTCTTCGCTCTTTAGGCACATGTGCATAAGCTACACATCCAAATACTCTGAGATGAGATACACTGCAAGATATACCTGACCATGCTTGTTCTGGTACTCTGTTCATCACACTCTTTGTAGGAGATCTGTTGATCACATTAATAGAACATGCAACTTCTTCTGCCCAATACTCATTAGACAAGTTTATTCCACCCAATACTCATTAGGGAAGTTTATTCCTTTCAACATGCTTCTTACCATATTCATAATTGTCCTGTTCTTTCTCTCTGCTACACCATTCTGCTAGGGTGTGTACCTAGTTGTAAATTGTCTTATGATTCCATGTTGTTTGCAGTAATCATGGAATGTTTTTGAGTCATATTCTCCACCACAATCTGACCTCAATAACTTGATCTGTCGATCACTTTGGTTCTTTGGTAAGGCTTTGAATTCCTTGAACTTTGCAAAAGTTTCATACTTATGATTCAAGAAGTAAACCCAAGTTTTTCTACTATAATCATCAATGAAAGTGAGGAAGTAACAACTTCCACCAATCAACTGTGTCCTCATGGGTCCACACAAGTTTGTATGCACTAGCTCAAGAGGTTGCTTTCCTCTGTATGCAACACCCTTTGGAAAACTTTCACGGTGTTGCTTTCCCAAGATGCGACACTCACAAGTACTAGCAGGTTCTTTGATGTGAGGTAATCCTCTAACCATCTATTTCTGCTCCAATAATCTTAAACCAGAAAAGTGCAAGTGTCCAAATTGAAAGTGCCATAACCAATAACCATCAGAACATGCAACTATAAAAGCATCGACCTGATCACTGTAGTTCATAATTAAATGAAAGAGTTTGTTACTCGTCATCTGCACCTTCGCTATCAGTTGCCTACTTGGGGGTTTGTTATATATAACACATTCTTGACCTTGAAATATAACTATGTATCATTTCTGTGTCAATTGACCAACACTTATCAAATCATGTTTGAGACTAGGAACATATTATACCTTTGAGATTGTCTCTGACTCCCTCTGTCTAGTTAGAATGTTGAGCACTCCTTTGCCATATACTTCCACAGCCTTGTCAGTCCCCAACTTTACCTCTATTTTCACAGATTGATCGAAATTTGCAACCAAATTCTTGTTGTCTATCATGTGGTTACTGCGACAATTGTCTAACGACCACACACTAGTAGAAGATTCATGCATGGTATGGGAAGCTAGGAACATGGAGTTAGTACTCTCTGTAGTGACATCAACAAGTCTAATAAATACGTATATAGGTTTTCATCCAGGTTCCCATAGCTCCCAATACATTATGCCTTAACATAGATACTTGGCTTGTCTTGGTTAGGCCTTGGTAAGAATAAAGTGCCTAAAAATAGATTCAGGAGAGCCACGTCTAGCCAGGAAAGTCATGACTCCCTTGAAGGTAGAATCCAAATTGAAAAGCCAAGCATCCTTATCTATATCTATAGCTAACTTGACATCCATCCATTTCATTCCTTCTAACTTCGTTCTTTCCGACCAACCAAGGCTATATCCATTTTCCATGCGTCCCCATAAGGAAATAAAAATCAGTTTGTAGTTGGTTGTGCTTGATTAGACTTTAGAAAGGGAACATATAGGGAGGAATTTTTGAATGGACGTCAATGAGAATCAACAAGGGAATGGGTTCATTAAACCTTAGAAGAAGAAAACGCTGAGGAAAGTGATGAAATAACACTTGGTATTTTTGGTTTTGATGGTGGATTGCTACTTATAGACTATGGTTATTTAAAGCACAAAATTTCTTTCCAGAAATAGTTTATTTCTCAAATCTTTGTTTTGTGCATGAGTATCGATCCTTTGCCCTCACTTTATTGCCCCTACCATTTCAAGAAAATTTTAAGAAACGAACCCTGGTTCGTGGATATCGTACACTTCGGAGCCAAGGCCATTGCCACTACCCAAGGACCAACTCTAGCACGGAATTTCCCGTGTTTAGGTTCTCCTCTAATTTCACATAATTTTTTTCATGAATTTTCCATAGGATTTTAGTGTATTTATCAGAAAATATGTTACCACACAAAATGCAAAAAATCATTGTATTTGTAGGAAAATTTCCAAACACAAATTAATCATTGAAGGACAAGTCTAACAATTTTACAACTTGGATTTTCTTTAGCAATAATTATCAGAGAAATTCAACTATATAAATTTTTTATGGAAATTTTTCATTCCATTATACGATTTTTTGAATTAATTGGAGAAAGAAAGTTTAAATTTTATACACTTGAATGTTTATGTGATTTCATTTTGTTATGTTTGGATATTTATATGATTTCATTATATCATGTTTGGATGTTTATTTTTTAATGGAAAAGTCTAATTATTTGCTTGAGGGAAAAAATTTTCATGGAAAATTATGTTATAGATGCCATAATATTTGGTGTTTTTTTATAGTATTTTCTCACAATACATGGCATATCTATAATAACATATTTGCATGTGCGAAGAACAAAAATAAGTGAATGAATAACTTCTACAAATTATGAAAAAATAAGAAAATTAAAACTTAATATTCTGAATGTGTTATGTCGTGAATTCATTCTTTATAAAAGTTATTATAATTGGTAGTTTATAATTATAAATTTTTAATGCAAGGAACGGACACTGTAGGTATATTTGATGAGGTTGTTAAATATGTGAAAAACTTTTCAGGGATGTAGTTTGTCTCTGTTTTTCGATTTTTATATATCTTTATTTTGACAATTATTTTTTTTGGTGAAACTATCTAAAATTTAGTTCCTTTACATCATGATATTGAATGTAATTTTTGAGCATTTACATAGTTCATGCACATTGTGTTTTATGTTTGAAATTTTTTTCACAAATATTGTTTTTTAATTGGATTGGTATTGAAGTTATTTAAATGAAAAACATGGTATGGTATGTGTATTTTTGTAAGTTAAATTGTATTGCCTAATTTAATTGCAACAATATCTACATTCATTATTTTCATGTAAGAGCAATTATGAATATAATTTGCAGAGATTAGAAAAACAGATAAAAATTAATATTAAAAGTCATATAAAAAGCACTTTAAAAATAAAACCGTCATAAAAAATTTCCCTAATGGGTAGAGGTGCCCCTGAAATTTAACCCTTGGGCATGTCTCTCACGACTCATTGAAATGAAATGAAATGAGATACAATGATGTGTGGTGTGGCAGCTGAGTTTGTTGGGTGAAACCCACGAGGTCAGGGGTCAAATCACATTGAGTATATTATCTTGCTATGATGTGCGGGTCAAGGAGTAGACTCCCCTTATCCGTGGGTCTCGGCGCTTTCCAAAATCATAATTTCAAATCATAAGAAATTAGTATATCTACTTGCAGGTTGTTGGATGTACTCTTGGTGTTATAGTGGCAGCTACGAAAATTGACCCTGGGTCTTCCTTAGATTAGGTCTGGCAGTTACCGATTCACCATGTACCTAAAAAAAATAAAAAATGAAATGAAATTAGTAGTACACCGACCGACATCATATTCAAAGCATCAAATTTGGACGACCTTTTGACCTCTGCATTTCTAATTATCTGCATCAAGTATCTTCTTGCATGCTTCTCCTGGGGATCATTTTACATACATCTCATCTTATTTTGGTGGATTCTCTTGTTGCTTCAACTCATCTTCATTTCCATTTGATCCTATCCCTTCCCATTTGTAAGACGCAGTGGCTATGGACTCGGCTACCACAGAACGAGTGTCAGCAACATACCACGTTTTTATAGGTCACAAGGGTCCCGATGTCAAGAAGACTCTTGCTAGCTTCATCTACCATCGTCTCACAAATTGTCATGGCCTCCACGTTTTTCTCGATCAAAAGGAACTCCACACTAGAGATGCTCTCTCCCCTACAATTCTCGAAGCCATTTGTTATAGACATTTTTGTGCCTCACAGCATTGAGCATGAAATGTCCATAATCCAAGGGATCCAAAGTCCCTAAATGAGTTGTTCCTACCCCTAAAGGAACAAGGTCAACCAATGACAGCTTCTCCCAGAAGTTCTCCACCAAAAACAACTCAGAAACAGTCAATTCAGGATCAATTCAGAGGCTCCACTAGCTGTCTGCGCTGAAATGCAGAGATTACACTGGCTAGGTGCACTGCAACGCAGGTAGAAGCACTACCAGGTTGCGCTGAGCGGGAAATGACAAATGGCAAGTTCATTCAATGAGGTGGAAAGACCCTGGAAGCTTCCAGAATCTTCCTCAATGACACTTGCCTCAATGAATTCGACTAGTGATGAGTAAGAGGTTCTCAACCTCCAAGTGGAAGCAAGGACTGACAGAGAGAAGCCACAAGTCAAAACATAAGCTGACTCATCCTCTCTGCTTACATCTATATATGGATCTCTCACCCAGAGGTTCATGAGGCTGGAATTTTGTACTTTGCAGAGAATTGCTGTTGGTTTGAGATTGAGATTAGTACATTGGGTGATTTATGCTTTGTTGGAGGAGAGGAAGGGATTCTCTTGCTAGGAGGTAGATGCTGGATCGGGACTCACTTGGTTGTATCTCCTCTTGAACCTTGTTATCATATCAATAAAGCTACTTGAGTTTCTTCTATATGCTTGTATTTCAATGATGTTTTGTTATATTTGCATATTTAGTTTATATTTGATCCTAAACTAGTTATGAATGTGAATCTATATCTTTCGTGTAGTTTTCCCTCTCTTATGATCTTGCAGGAACTGGGTGTAGCTGGACCAGTGAAAGAGCAGGCAGCGGGAAGCGAACGAAAGAGAGAGTGATTGGATCGACAAACTAGCGGAAGACACCGGTTAGTTACATCCTTCTTTCTCTATTTGCATCTCATAAAGAAGAATACTCAGATAGTTTTCCTTGTTTGTTGCTAAGGCACTATCACCTCTTAGAGTGGGATAGGGGCATTCCGAATTGGATACTTTTCCCAACAACAAATTGGCGACTCTGCTGGGGAGAGTATCTTGTTAGTTTATTTGTGTTTATATTTCTATTCATTTCATAAACTCAAGAGTGCCGAATCGAACTACATTTGCTATTTACAAATGCAAAGTAGAGATCAGCTACTCTAGTCCACTCACTGGGCCTATTTATGATCTGAACAGCTGATCCACAAGTGCTCTAACAACCCTTTGTGATAGATCTTAGTCCTCCTATAAATCATCCTCCTAATTGTACCTAATTGATAGCTTTTATCCGGCCAAAAACTGTAGATCAAACTGCAAACCGTAACCCAGAACCCAGAAACAAGTCTCATTTCTGCTTCAGCGCAGACTTTGTGAAGAGGTTCTGCATTTCAATGCAGGTCCCGTGAAGGCTACCTGCGCTGAATGTCAAATCCTCTGTGTTGGGAGTGTGCTAATCAGTCTTTGCCTTGTGCAGCTGTGGTTCCCTGCTTCCTTTTGCTCAGTTTTCTCTCTGTTTTTTACAGCCTGTTATCAGTCAGTGTACCTATCTGAAACCCCTTTTCTTTGCCTCAATTCCACCTCAGTTGTATAAAGAAACTGTATTTGTTCTTTGTGTATTTGTTACATCATTTGCAGTTTCCCATTACAAAAGTAAACTAGTCATACTGTCGCCCCTAGATCTAGACCTGTCGTAAGTGTCGTTTTGATCTTAGGAGTGAGTTTTGTCGCTGTTCACAGTTGATTTAGCTTTTACTTTTGTCTTTTGGTTTTAATTTATGCATTTCAAGTGTCCAAACAAGTAAATCATAAAGTGTCGTAATCGTCTTTTTGATTTCGAAAAAGGAACTTGTTTGTGTTTTCACTTGGAATCGAATTCAAATTTGTACAACAGCTTTCTTTTTAGGCATCAATATTAAGAAAGTAAAAACAAATACATGCATATGTGCATTTGCATTTTGACAGTTTGTATGATGATTTAGGGAAAAGTGCATTACTGTGTGCTCTATGCTCTTTGAGAAAAGATGGTGTCTTTCTTTTCCCCTTGTAGCTAGGATTTTCATTGTTGAAAAGATATAAAAGCTTGCTTTTCATCTTTAGACTGCATTTAGGAATTGTATCATACATCTCGTGGTGATCCAAAAAGGAAAACTTCTAAGAAAGATCAACCTAAAATAAATTGAATGAACTTAACAACGCTTTGTAACATAACGCACAACATAGAGGTCTAGGCTAGAGACGTGTTCCGGCGTCGTAAAACCTGGTCACTGGTCGCCTCACTGATGGTTGGGTGATTCCTCCTGAGAGACGATAAGTGTCAGTACGGATTGTGCTCCCACGTACCGTCGCGTATATATTGGGAGACCCCTATAGGAATATAACCTTTATCCATAGGAAGCCGTGTTGGCTGCCCTACTGATCGCAATGCACTGAACACAGCATTCAGGAAGATTGACCGCCCGTACCCTAAAAAGTATTCTGCGGTTTTGCGAAGATTGACCGCCCGTACCTAGAACTCCAGAGCAGTTCCTTTTGGCCTTTTTCAGACTCTATAACGGAAAAAGTCCATCCGAGCATTTGTCACTTCGGGCTCGTTAAAACATCGAAGGAGACTAGAGTCATCTTTAGCTTTTTCTCGACTCTTTAAAATTGAAAAAGCAAGTTGTGTCTAAGCGTCGTTAAAATTTATTTTAAACGGAACAATCACCCCTTTTTCCTGCGTTGATCTTTAGGTTGAGAAAAATGGAGCCCACCAACCAAGGAATTCCCCTTGGTGGAAATCCTAGTCCCTTCTCCTCTTGGGGAGATGTTGGTGGGCCCCATATGGCCACATTGTCGCTTCCAAGACTGACAATTGGCCTGCCGGTCTGGCTCTTCTCAACCAATGTCGTTCAGAACACCACTATTCCTGAACAGTCGAATCAACAATTAGACGAGTCCAGAATTTCCCGCCAACCTTCTACTTCCTATAATTCTTCCTCTCTTCCTTCCTCTTCGCGTGACGGAACTGGTAAAACTAAAAACCAGGTTCCTAAGGAGAAGAAGGAAAAGAAGAAGAAAGAGAAAAAGAAGAAGGAGCCAAAGGCAAATAAGGGAAAACAAGTGTCGTCTGATGAAAATCCACACACAACACTGACCAGGCCTAAATCGCCATGTGTCATCTGCAAGGGAGACCACTTTCATAGAGATTGTCCCTGCATCCCTCGGATACTAAGGGACTGGTCTCCCCGTTTGCACAATCTGGTGTCGTCAACCTCTGATAGTCATGTTGAAAGTACACTGTCAACTAGCGAAAGTGAAGTTCCAGGACAGAAAGGGAGGGGTAGACCTCCCTGTAGACTGTGCGAAGGCAACCATGCCCTCCACCGTTGTCCCTTCTTAGACGAGGCTAAAAGAGTCTTGGAAGATCATCCGGTTTCACCGTTACGACTTCCTCCTGGATATCAAAGACTCTTGCCAAGTCCTTCGTTAGTTGAGAATCCAGCTGGCCCGCTCAAGTGGTTAGCTGAAGCGTCTATCATTGGGGATAAACCGACTAAATCCATACCAGACGAAAGTCAAAAGGTCGAGACGGCAGTTGACCCCGTCTTGCCTTCAGTGGATTTATCTTCGAATGATACAGTCACTGAAGAGGATAAGGATGACACCATCCAGATTCTTTTCATCAACACAGACTCCGACGAACACGGGGGCAATGCACCCATTCCTTTATCGCAGGAAGGAAGTTCATCAGAGCGATATCCGGCCGTCTACTCGGTCCCACCACCAAGCAACCTAGTTGTATCCTTCGACTGGAACCAACTAGGCAGACCCCGGTTACCAGCCAGCATACCATTCAGAATTATCGTTCAAATATACAGAATGGTCATGGCTGGAACCATCATCGATGAGGGGGCATCTGTGAGTATCCTTTCCTCTATTTCTTGGAAAGCGCTTGGTTCGCCAACGCTTTTGCCTAAAATGAGAAATCTGACAGGCTTCGATAAAGGAACCAGTCGACCTTTAGGGATCCTCCCCAATGTGCCTATCACATTGAAAGGGAAGACCGTTCAAATGAACGTGATGGTCGTTCAAGGACCCTTGGATTATAACCTACTCCTTGGACGAGACTATATATATTGCATGGGAGCCATCGTCTCCTCACTCTTTAGAGTAATGTGTTTTCCGCACGAAGGAAGAGTGGTCAAGCTCGTGGACCAGCTTTCATTTCCCGGATCACGCATCACAAATAGTCATATACTGTCCCTAAATGGTCTCTTCACGCAAGAAATGTCTCAACCCACGGTCCGTCCTCCCGATGAGCGCGAGTAATTCGGAAGGATATAACTGGAACCCAGGGGGCATGCGTCCTAGTCTGCTTCGGCAGGAAAACTTTAGGTATAGGGTAGGTTTCCGCGGGAGAATATGACTAGTCTGTACCCCACCCATGCTGGAAGAGGGTTATTCTAGAATAAGATTCTTTTGTCAAAGTTATGTGAGTTGACCGAACTGAGTCAATCACCTTTGTCTATCTCGGTAGACATCGCCAAAGAAGTGTTTTGTTTGCTGTGTGAATAGAATAATCTTTGGGTGACCTGTAAGAGGTAGGCCTCTCTCGCTAAAACAAATGTTTTATCGGACTAAAGTAAGGGTAACTTTGAAACTCTGTTATATACCTGGGGGCATGCAAACCTTTTGGAGTGCAAGCAAGGGGCGGCTATTTATTTTTTTTAAATTTTTAGGTCCTCCTTTTAAACCTGTAGGTCTAACCCTTTAAACTCGTAGGATTAGTCGTTTCCGAGCTTGCATAAAGAAAGGATTCCGGAGCAAAGCTTTGTAAGATGCAAGCTCCATAAAAAATGGAATCTTAAATGAGACATTCTTATCATATGACTGGAATCGAGCAGTTTTAGCACATATTTCATGCTCGTTAAAAAATAAACATAAGATCGAGCAAGTGTTTCAACCCGTGTTTAAGCTCGTTAAAAAATGAACTACCCGGTAAATAACCACTGCGAATGTATATTTATCAGCCATTAAAGCCTTGGTCGTGTTTGCACCATCACCTCCACTTTTCCATTGGCCGATCATTCACCTCCATTTGATTGTTTACCCATTTTGAGGAACAGCTGCGAAGAGTGATTTCACTAGCCATCCTTGTGACACTGCCGTGATTGGAAAATTCCAAACCTTACCTGGAATCAGCTGCTAACCCGTTTATCACTCGTTCCTCAAAAGACGAGTCTTCTTTAAGCTCTTTTCATCTGACTCGTAAAATATGAAAAGATTGCCGAGTTTTGGCCTTCTAGCTCGTTAAAGCGACCGGAAGTGCTATCCCTCCTCTAGATTTTAATCTTTTTGGACCTAAGGGATTATTGCACAAAAAGATCGAGCGCTTGTTTTGTTCGGCTCGTTAAAACTATCGAAAACTCATCCCTTCTGTATTGTTTTATACTTTTTCGGACTTAAGGGATTAGATGACGAAAAATGAACTTTGGAGTTATCTTTACATACCTTTTCAGACTCTCTAAAAATGAAAAGGACCGAGTTATCTTTGTCGTTAGACTCGTTAAAAAATATCAATAGCGACAAACTTGTCTTTAGACGAGAACGAGTTTCACTATCGCTAGGCTCGTTAAAACATAGCGATGGGTTTGCCCGAAGGGAAAATTATAGAACAAGCATATGTTATCCTCCTCAAGCTTGACAAAAATAAAGAGGTACTGGTCAGAAATGACTGGGGAAAAATTGGGAAGAAACTCAAAGAACTTTTATTGGTAGCAAGTCGCTCTTGAACATGACACTTCCACTCCGTGCCTGAGTCGGGTTGGGTTGTTTCATTCACCGGTCACATCACCATGGTCTCGCCAATACCATCCATATTTGGGGTAAATGCTACCAATCCATCACACAAGTGTCGCCGATATGTTCAAGAGAAGTCATTCAGAGAAGTCAATCGTGTCCCATCCACTACCATACAGTATCCTTCATCCTTTCATGACCGCCACCCTGAACCATATATCATCAGATCGTTTTCACCTCCATCAAAATCATTTGCTTCATTCCGTGTCACTGATGTGGGATACGTTAAGGCCCTCCTTTGACGGATCGCTTCTTGTCAACATCAGCTCATTATCCAAGAAGTTGATCTAGGAACACACCCTTCAGTACTTTGAAGCTTGCATGCCTCAATGGCAAGTTTCTCACTTCCGGCGACAGGTATACATCAATGACCTTCGACCGGAAGATTTTGCGTGGTGTTCGACGCCAAGTCCTTTATTCACACCACGTGAATTGTACTGCAGTACCTTGAGGGTCATTATCATTATCGGTGACTCCTCTCGCGCTTGTTAACAGTTTGCATCATTGACTGGTAATCAAGCGATGTCTTTCCATGTTCGACTTCAGAACATTTCTCACATGGATCGACTTGTACTTAGAGTGAAGATCGGATGAGATTGAAGACCCCGGATCTAGTTTCATCCATCCGGGCTGTGATATATATTCAGGAAAAATAAATACATTAACATGTACAACATTGCAGCAGATAATCATCCTACCGAAAAGGATGATGATTTCATCATCAGTCTACGATCAGACAATTGTCTGTTCTATGTACAGAAAAATGAATTTATAAAGCTGAGCATGGGAATGCCTGCCTCAGCTAGATCATGAAAGCAGCATGAAAAATAATGTATTGTATTGTATCTTATTACAGGTCTCCTCCCAGCATTGGAAGAACTTCGGATCCTCCTAATAAAGCATTTCACCCGATAAACGGCCTCATACTTTAGGGGGCAACTGTTATAGACATTTTTGTGCCTCACATCATTGAGCATGAAATGTCCATAATCCAAGGGATCCAAAGTCCCTAAATGAGTTGTTCCTACCCCAAAAGGAACAAGGTCAACCAATGACAACTTCTCCCAGAAGTTCTCCACCAAAAACAACTCAGAAACAGTCAATTCAGGATCAATTCAGAGGCTCCACTAGCTGTCTGCGCTGAAATGCAGAGATTACACTGGCTAGGTGCACTGCAACACAGGTAGAAGCACTACCAGGGTGCGCTGAGCAGGAAATGACAAATGGCAAGTTCATTCAACGAGGTGGAAAGACCCTGGAAGCTTCCAGAATCTTCCTCAATGAAACTTGCCTCAATGAATTCGACTAGTGATGAGTAAGAGGTTCTCAACCTCCAAGTGGAAGCAAGGACTGACAGAGAGAAGCCACAAGTCAAAACATAAGCTGACTCATCCTCTCTGCTTACATCTATATATGGATCTCTCACCCAGAGGTTCATGAGGCTGGAATTTTGTACTTTGCAGAGAATTGCTGTTGGTTTGAGATTGAGATTAGTACATTGGGTGATTTATGCTTTGTTGGAGGAGAGGAAGGGATTCTTTTGCTGGGAGGTAGATGCTGGATCGGGAATCATTTGGTTGTATCTCCTCTTGAACCTTGTTATCATATCAATAAAGCTACTTGAGTTTCTCCTATATGCTTGTATTTCAATGATGTTTTGTTATATTTGCATATTTAGTTTATATCTGATCCTAAACTAGTTATGAATGTGAATCTATATCTTTCGTGTAGTTTTTGCTCTCTTATGATCTTGCAGGAACTGGGTGTAGCTGGACCAGTGAAAGAGCAGGCAGCGGGAAGCGAACGAAAGAGAGAGTGATTGGATCGACAAACTAGCAGAAGACACCGGTTAGTTACATCCTTCTTTCTCTATTTGCATCTCATAAAGAAGAATACTCAGATAGTTTTCCTTGTTTGTTGCTAAGGCACTATCACCTCTTAGAGTGGGATAGGGGCATTCCGAATTGGATACTTTTCCCAACAACACCATTGAGAGCGTGTCAGTACATATTGCCATTTTCAATAAGCGCTATGCTGAATCGCGTTGGTGTTTGGATGAATTGTGTTGAATCTTGAGATGCAACAAGAAGATCATTCCTGTGTTTTATGATGTTAAGCCCACAGACCTTCGTTACATTGACAGTGAGAGGGGATGTTATAGAAAAGCCTTTGAAGAACACCAACTGAAAGGCAGAGTCAGTGGTGAGCACCAGTGTTGCAACAATAATGCTGCAACTCTTGGGGCTTCCTTTTTTACTTTTATCAACCTGGTAGTTCGTAACAAGCTTGGAAGCGATAGTGTTGTATGCACAAGTACTAGCTCTTATTGCAGGCTGTCACTTGGTTAGTTGGCGCAATTTCACTAGGAGCTTAAGCCAACTTCTATGAATTCTGAAAAGAAGATTTTAACTGTGATGAAAGAAAGCTAACTCTACAAGGACTATTCTACTTGCAGAAAGAGAAGGAAAACTGAAATGTAACGCAAACCCTAGTAAAGCCTAATTTACCTACTAACCCTACTTTTGCAGGAAAAGAGATGAAAACTGATGAAACGAGTGCCATTAACTGCTGAAGAGGTAAATTTCATTTATTCAAGCTACTTTTGAAAAGAAATGAGAAGAAAACATCTTTTTGTGCTTTTGAGTGTCTTTATGTGAAATTGTTATGCTTGTGATTTATTTGGTTGTGATTGTGCAGAGGTTTGGTGGTGAAAGATGATGGAGCTGGAATTTTCAGAGGTGGAGGAAGGTGTGGATAGTTCCTAAGAAGCCCCTAGTATCCTTCTGAAGACTGTCATAGCGATTGAACTT
The DNA here is from genome assembly GCA_031772625.1 of Pinus tabuliformis. Classification (NCBI taxonomy): domain Eukaryota; kingdom Viridiplantae; phylum Streptophyta; class Pinopsida; order Pinales; family Pinaceae; genus Pinus; species Pinus tabuliformis. Next base: position 2,031,060,613 of record CM062818.1, on the reverse strand, counting down.
CGAAAAATCACTCACAGGAAATTCTACAGGAGGCTATAGGGGATCTATAGGAGGAGGCTAAGAGCTATTTTTGGGGTTTTGAAGGTGGAAAAATGATGGGAAAGGGTAACAAGGCTATATGAAGGTGTTGAGGTGTCTGGAGCTGGTCAAGGAAGATTAAGAAAGAACAGGATGGTTGGATTTGTTCAAATGGCAAGAAAGAAGCTTATGGAGAAAAACGCAGAAATTAGGGTAGATTGGCAAATTGTTGCGAATGACTTGGGAAATCTATGAGAAGTGATCAGGTGCTGGCTATTTTATGGATGTATGGTGAGCTGAGGTGTCCTACAAGAGATCTGGACATCTACTTACAAAAACTGATCAAAGAAAGGACTAAACACTGAAATTTCTCTAACTTGACCTAATTTCTGACCTACAAACAGAAAATGCTAAACAGTAACCTTTGAACAGAAAATCATGCAGAGATATCTATGGTAAAAGAACAACAAATGTTCTAGGCAACTGAATCTAAATCAATATCAATCTTTCCAAAACAAGTTATCACACTAGCAGTTGCATGGAAGAGCAAAACTATGTTTTTGGCGGTAGCAAAAGTGCCTTGACCTCAAATCATAGTCCCAGGAAGGGAGAAAGGAGATCAAAGCCTGTTGTTGGAATTTTTGAATCTTATTATGTCACTATAGTAACCTACTTGAGAAACTGAAACAAAAAAAACTATGCTAACCATCAAAAGCTACTTAATCTAACGAAGTAAAATGAATCTATGTAACAGAAATTAACTCATGAACTGAAGTAAAAACATATAAGTACAAAGTAGGAGGTGCTGGGAAGTTTAGGTTGGGCCCTAACCCAAGAGCTTCAGCCCTCTGAAAGAGATCAGTGCTAGCTCAAAAATTGTTTCATCTTTATTATCAAAAATAGCAGTCACATTACATAAACTATTCTCAGAAAGGAACTTGAAAATGAGCTGAACACAATGCTGCACAAAAGTGAAAAAATCTACTAAGAACTGGCTAAAAACTAACTAAAAAAAACTGAGTACCTAAGCCCTCCTATTTATACAACTCGAGCCTCCAACAACTCTCCTAAAATCAAGGAGCTCAGCTTCCCAAAACTGCAGATAAACAACAGTCCTTCTTTACTTGCTCGGCTGCCCCTTGGATGCACTAATGTGGTTGCTTGTGCTCCGAGTTTCTGATGGAGAATTCGAGGTAAGGGTTCATAAATGAAGGGGACACCCTCCTACAAATCCTCTCCCTTTTTCTTCCTCGAATTTGGCTGCCAAATGCTCATTAAACCTTTGATTTTGTCTCAAAATTGACCAAAAATCTGCATAAAGCACACATTAGACTTTTTGGCATAATGACTAACCCAATTCACTCTATTAGCATAAATATAATAAAAAACATGCAATAAAATAATAAGAATGGTGGATTAAGCTGAGTTAGGAGGCTAAATGAGCCCATATAATTACCTATTTCTGGGGCTCATCATCACCCCCCTACTGAATGGGTTTCTCATCCTTTGAGCAACTAGTCTATCTCCTCATCCATGACAGCTTTGATGGATTCCCTGACATCCCATGCTCTTGATGTGATATCCTCCTCTTTATCATGGAATATTGCCTTACTATCACCTCCTCCCACTGTTGTCTTTCTTCGTCCTCTTTTTCCTCTTTTTTTGTCTTCTCTGCCTCTGTTAGCTTTGCTTCCTCGAGCTCTGTTTTGGTTTCCTTCTCATCTTGTTTAGTTTCTGCCTTCTCTGCTTTAGTCTTTTTCTTCTCTGGTTTAGTCTTTTTCTTTTCTGTTTTAGTCTTTTCCTTTTCTGTTCTAGGTTTCCTCCTCTCTGCTCTGGTCTTTTTCTTCTCCGTTTCAGGTTCTTCCTTCTCATCTTCTGTTTTGATTTCCTCCTCTGTTTAAAGTTCTTCTTTCTCTATTTTGGTAATTTCCTCTTTTTCTGTTTCCTCCTCATCTTCCCCTGCCATATTTCTAAAAATCTCCCAGGATATGGGTATTGTGAAAGTGTGGAGGGCCTCTTCCACCAGCAATTTAATCAGCTCATGGTGAGCCAATTGGTCTGGAACTCTTGCCTTCAATTTACTGCTAGAATCTATTAGGTATTGGAGGAGAAAATAAGGAATACTGAGTTTTTGGGGTGCAAGAAGATCCATCCCATATCTTAACTCATGCAAACGTCTGAGATGGTACCCATAAACTATGTTGTACCTTCCTTCACAAGAGATGTATTTTATAATTTGATAGCTGACCTCATCCCAGGAGTAAGGTATGCTTATTCTCCTGATGCCATTTTTGTCCTCTACAGGATGCTCATCTGGCTGGAAGAAGGTATTCTTAGCAACTTGACCCAGTGGTTTTTCTTCCTTGCTCTAGGGTAGTCCAAGTGGGAGATTGGTAACCCTGCTGATGAATTTTGGGGTGATTTCTATAGTGAGACCCCTGAGACTGACAGTGGCATGAGTTTTTGAGTGAGGTGTCAAAGACAAGGCAAATTCCTCTGTTACTTCTTCATCATACCCATGAAGCTTTTCAAAGAAGGGCATCCAATTTTCTCTAGTAAAGAGGGCTACCACCTCTGGGTGTTCATGTAGCCTGGTTGAGTTCAGAGGTTCCTTCCTCATACATCCCCCTGTCATGATGTTCAGAGTCTTTTGGAATATCTCAGGTGAAGAGGGAGACAACAATTTTCAAAAACCAGGAAACAGAGAAAAAACTGTGTTTTTCTTTAAGAAACAGGCAATTTTTTTTTTTTTTTTTAATGCAATTACTCTTCTCTTCAGGCTTAATTCTTCCCTAAAATTGCATCATTCACTGTATATGTGAGTATCCAAGGTGAAGAAGGGACAATACTTCAGAAACAGAGAATAGATGAAAACTGTGTTTTTCTTAAGAAGCAGACAAAATTCTTTGAATGCAATTCCTCTCCCTTTTCAGGCTCCATTCTATCTTACAACCACATCACCCCTTGTATATATGAAAATGAAAAGTGGGTTTGCACCGAGCCTACCTCTTCGAGCCCAAATTTGGATGAGAATCTCATTTTTCCTTCTGCAAGACTGCTCACTCGTCTTCCTGTAGAACTTTTACAACTTCTTATAGAATGATGATAGCAGAAAAATGGATGAAAACGATAGCAATGATGATTTTGAGGTTATGGTGATGGTATAGAGCTTACTGCAGCTAAGTGGACGAGGATGAAATGGAAGAAAAGGTGTTGAAGGAGTTTCAAGGAGGCATACTTATGTTTTCTTTGAGATATTTCTACTGATGGTGAGTTGGAAAAAATGTGCATGGGCATTATTTAGACTGTTGGTCCCTACTGCAGTGTCATCATGAAACCTTATGCTTTCTGTCCACAATCACCTCCCATCATTTGCGTTGGAGTTTAAACAACCACCACTGCCTATTTTCAGATTCTCATGAGTTTACTGGACACACGTGCAGTGTGAAATCCGACTGAGCGTTGTTTGAACTGGACGAGAGTGACCAGTTAGCTGGCCACCGATCTAGTTTAATCGCAGCCATCTCATTTTTCCATGCAATTTTTAAACTATACCCATGCAACAGAGGAACGAGTTTAGTCACTTACCTGTTAGTCGAGAATTGCGTGCTGCCATGTTGTTGCATGCTTATGCTTTGGCATTCTATCCATGGATTTCTGTTGCTGGTGCCTATGGATTTTAGATTGGTGGCTCAGCTTCCTTGTATAGGTGATCTTCAATCAGGATCCTACTCCTTGTGCGTTCTACACATCTGTGGCTGCACCAATTTTGCTTCTGGAGCTTGATTTTTAAGGTTATCAGTTGCTATGCTTTGTTGCTGCCTATTGTGACTGTTTTTCTTTTGCAAGCATCCTATTGCTGGATCTAAGCTGCAGGAGTTTGCTTCAACCTTCATATTTGCATGCTCATGTTGCTGATGCTAGATTTTAATGGGACAGTGACTTGTTTTATCCATATCTCCCAAACGGTAGACTGGATTGACCTAAAATTTTCTGAGCATGTTTCCATCATCATTATGCAGCTCCCATAGAAAAATTGTGGTCAATGGATGCACGGATTTCGAGGAAAATTGAAAATGGCTGAAGGTGATGGAGGCCGATTTCCTTGAAACCGTGCACTGGAATTGGCTGAAATTGCTTGGGTATGTTACAATCAGCCATATGTGTCTCCCCATGAAACAAGTTTTTAAACGGATGCACAGATATGGAGAAAATGCAAGAAGCGCTAAAGGTGATGGATGCTGATTTCTTGGAAACTGCGCACTGGAATTGGTTGAAATTGCTTGGGCATGTTGCCATCATCCCTATACAAATCCCCATGAATTTTATTTTTTAAATGGATGCATGGTTTTCAAGTTATGGAAAAAACAAATCTCTGCCCTATGTATTTTTGTATCAGAGCATCTTGCAGTTTTTGGACAGTAAGAAAAATGAGCTTGGGGTGTGATGCAAGCTTGGAAATGATGGAAGAGAGGTTTGAAGACTGTACGAGGGTTTATAAACCCTTTATGAAGCTTCCCTATTCCCCAAACTTCTTTTAAAATCCATTTCTAGCTCTTTGTAATTTCTACAGGAGCCTCCTGTAGAAAACACAGTTTTCAAAAAAAAAGCACAGTGAGGTGGAAAGAATGTCAAGAATGATGGAGAAGGGTGAGGGAAGGTAGGATAGGTGTTGTTATTGGTTTCAGAGCTTTCTTGACACCTGCTATTGCTTCACGAAGTTCTCCTGCAGACCTGCAATACAACTAGAAATTCATTTTTCTTTTTCTTTTTCTCCTTTTTTTTGTTGAAAACAACTAGGGCACCTCAAGGAGGTTTCCACCCTAATTGCCTGCCCTGGGTGCCTCCAAGGGAGGTTTTCACCTTAGATTTTTATTTTTTTCCCTCTTATTTTTCATTTTTCTCTACCCTACCCTACTTGAGAAACAAAATCATTGTCAAGTATAAGAATACTTCCAATGGAGCCATTTGCACATCAAGATGATAGAAAAAATGATGTGGAGGCTTGAAATGCATGCTTTGACAAGTATCTGGATTTCAGAGACCAAATGATTTGACTTTGAAGGGATCAAGCATAGTTGAGGAAGAGAGTAATACTGCAACTTAATGACTGTCTGGAACCATATTTGAATATAGTTGTGATATCCTTGGTCCTTTTGCTGATCTGGATCATTCTTCATGTCACCTTCTACCATGACCTTCACATCTTCCTCTTTTTTCTGATTTTTCTCTTGAATACATGGAGGATTTGATGATAACCATGAGGGAGCTCTCTCAATCTCTGATTTTAATGTCCTCTCTTCGTCAAGTGTAGCCAATGGTTCTTTGATCTTCTCTTTTGCATCTTCTTCTGTTGGATGTGGTACTTCAATGATATCAATATAATCTCTTTTTTGCAATACTCTTCCTGAGATATGGTGAATATGATTGAGCTCAAGAGGAGTTGTTTGGAAGTGTTGCACCTCAGCATTGTAATTGGGTTGAGCTACTCCAATGTGTGGGTTTGGAAATGGTGGTTCCCCACTATATACTTGTTGGGCCTGTCTGTTGTTCAGGTTCAGTTGAGCAGGCATTTGGGGTTGCCTTGGTGGAGCAGGAGGCGATGGTTGCGGTTGAGCAGGTGGTGGAGGCAAAATAGCAGGAGGAGTGTTGTACTGGGGCCTCCACCCTTGATGAGGTGTATTCCATTGAGGCTATGGCTGAGCATAGGAGTGAAATGAATGAGTAGTTGGTTGAGCATGATATTGAGGAGGATATGACCAAGGAGGGGGTGTGGACCAGGAAGGATGAGCAGGGGGACCCCAAGAAGGTATGAATGTGACTTGGTTAGGGTTGTAGTATGCTTGAGATGTCCCTTGCATCCCCTGCTGGTATGGTCTAGGTCCATACGACCTCTTTTGGTTTATGTAATAGATATGTTCAGTGACTCCTTCGGCCCCTTGGTATATAGCTTTAAGTCCGGGCAAGGACCGACACTTGTCTGTAGAATTATTTTCTTCGCAGATTGAACAAACCTCTATAGAGTTCAATGGGCATTCATTCCTAGGATGCATCCTGGTGCATCTAGGGCAAAAAATGCCAAAGCCCTCTCTACTTCCTCTTGTTTTATTTTGATATGCATGGCAAGAATCTGCTGCATCTCACTCTTGAAGTCTTTCCACATGTTTCCAATTTCACCTTTAATGGATGACTTGGAAGAAAAGGTACTGCTCGCAACATTTCTATTTTCAGCCATTGGCTCCAGATGAATGCTTTCTTCTTCTTCTTCCCCTATAGGTTCTTCAAATATGTTTGGCCATTACCTAAGGGTGTTTCTTGATTGCAGCCACCAAAGAAGAGAGAAGATTGGTTGTGTGAAGCAGTGGGGGTGTTGGGCAAACATTTTTCTGAATTATCTCTACTCCTACGAGGCATGAAAGGAAATATTTTTAGGTGGTTTTTGTTTTTTTTTTTGCTTGTACCTGCAAAACTGAAATTGATTTAACAACCAAATTGCAACTAACTGAAATGAACTTGCTGAAATGAAATTGCAGAATTGAAATGAAAGCAAGAAAATGATTAATCTACTTTGCTAGAATGGAAATTGCAGAATCGAAATGAAAGCGAGGAAATGACTAATCTACTTTTGGTGAAATGGAAATTGTAGAATTGAAATGAAAGAATGAAATGCCTAATCTACTTTGCTAAAATGGAAATTGCAGAATTGAAATGAAAGCAGGAAATGCCTAATCTACTTTGCAGAAATGGAAATTGCTGAATTGAAATGAAAGCAGGAAATGACTAATCTATTTTTGTTGAAATGGAAATTGCAGAATTGAAATGAAAGTAGGAAATGACTAATCTACGCTTGCGGAAATATAAATTGCAGAATTGAAATGAAAAAACTACTCTACTTTTGTTGAAATAAACTACTTAGCATAATGTTGCAGTAGAAAATAGAAGAAAGCAGTAATCACAAAATACTTTGACGCTTCTCCGGTAATGGCGCCAAAAAGAATGATGAGCACCAGTATTGCAGCAATAATGTTGCAACTCCTAGGGCTTCCTTCTTTACTTTTATCAACCCGGTAGTTCGTAACAAACTTAGAAGCGACAGTGCTGTATGCACAAGTACTAGCTCTTACTGTAGATTGTCACTTGGTCAGCTGGCACAAGTTCACTAAGAGCTTAAGCCAACTTCTATGAGTTCTCCGAAGAAGATTTTAATTGTGATGAAAGAAAGCTAACTCTACAAGGACTATTCTACTTGCAGAAAGAGAAGGAAAACTGAAATGTAACACAAACCTTAACAAACCCTAATTTACATACTAACCCTACTTTTGCAGGAAAAGAGATGAAAAATGATGAATTGAGTGCCATTGGCTACTGAAGAGGTAAATTGGATTTATTCAAGCTACTTCTGAAAAGAAATGAGAAGAAAACATCTTTTTGTGCTTTTGAGTATCTTTATGTGAAATTATTATGCTTGTGATTTATTTGGTTGTGATTGTGTAGAGGTTTGGTGGCGAAGGAAGATGGAGTTGGATTTTGCAGAGGTGGAGGAAGGTGTGGAGAGGTCCTAAGAAGCCCCTAGTACCCTTCTGAAGACTTTCATAGCGATCAGACTTCGAAAAATCACTCACAGGAAATTCTACAAGAGGCTGCAGGGGATCTATAGGAGGATCTATAGAAGGAGGTCGAGAGCTATTTTTGGGGTTTTGAAGTTGGAAAATTATGGGAAAGGGTAACTGAAGGCTAGATGAAGGTGTTGAGGTGTCTGGAGCTGGTCAAGGAAGATCAAGAAAGAACAGGATGGTTGGATTTGTTCAAATGGCAAGAAAGAAGCTTATGGATAAAAACGCAGAAATTAGGGCAGATTGGCGAAATGTTGCAAATGACTTGGGAAATCTATGAGAAGTGAGTAAGTGCTAGCTGTTTTATGGATGTATGGTGAGCTGAGGTGTCCTGCAAGAGATCTGCACATCTACTTACAAAAACTGATCAAAGAAAAGACTAAAAATTGAAATTTCTCTAGCTTGACAAAATTTCTGACCTACAAACAGAAAATGTTGAACAGTAACCTTTGAACAGTAATTATGATTATTATGACTGAATGTACATGCTTTTTGTTTTGCAGTGACCATGGAGAGGTTCTGGAGGAGATTGTCAAAGCTCTGTTAAAAGGGGTAAAATGGGAACCATTGGAAGTGGGTAAATACCTAGTTGGACTTGATCTAGCTGTGAAGGAAATAGATGATGAAATTAAGAAACGGAGGGAGTTAAATGGGATAGCGATTGTGGGGATTGCAGGAATGACTGGAGTAGGCAAGTCAACTTTGGTTACATATCTCTACAACCTGAAATGTTCAGATTTTAGTAGGTCTTGTTTTTTGTCCGACCTTAGGAAAAAGGATTTATCATCTTTGTAGCGGAAGCTCCTTCGGGATCTGTTGGGTTGTGATTTCCATGCTGAAGATACCATACATGGAAAAGGTATTCTCCAAGATCGTCTTCGAGGACTCCAAGTTCTGATTTTTTGGTTGACGTGTATCATATCGAGAAAATAAGTAGTCTATTACTGACTGATGTTATGGGATCACGCAGTTTAATTTTGATCATGTCTTGTGATCAAGATTTACTCGGGTGCTCTTCTCATGAGAAAGTTGTAGTGCATGATGTAAAGACATTGAAGAAAAACCATGCCTAGGAGCTTTTCTGGTGGCATGAATTCGACCAATGTGAACCAGATGAAGGAATGGAATGTTTGGTTGAGGGGGTTTTAAAAATTTGTGGTGGGCTGCCCTTATCCTTACAAGCATTAGGCGAACAGTTTCGTGGCCACTGCGAAGAAGAATATTGGAAGTTGCAGTTGGAAAAGCTCTCGAGAAGACTGCCAGACAATATATTGGACACTTTAAAAGTGAGTTACGAGACTCTAAATAGTGAAGAGGAGATATTTTTAGATATATCTTGCTTCTTCCTCGGATAGGTAAAAGAACTCGCGGTTCGTGTATTTGAGGGAATAGGTTGCAAATATATCTGTGACTACCTTGAAAAGCTTCGTCAAAAATGCCTTATGGAGTATTAGTATGACGTTCAATCCGATACTTGTGAAAATGAAAAGGTAAGAATTATTTCTCAATTTTATATTGGTCTTTATGCATGCAAAGAGAGTAATCCTAATGGACTCTTCTTAAACTCCCTACCTATGGCATGATCCAAACGGTAACTACGATTATCTCTACCTACCAGAGACACAAAAAATTAGGATGCATGAGCATATTAGGCAGTTGGCTAGACTTATCACCAGAGAAGAGTTTGGTGTGCTCCCATCCCGTAAGCCACTCTGGCTTAGCTGCTCAGATGATATAGAGGAATCGATGTTGAAGCTCCAAGTAAGTGTATTTTGTCCCCGTGTTATGCCTATTTAGTTTTATTTAGTAATCCATTACCAAGTGGTATTTAATTTAACTTTGTGAAGTGTGTTCCATAGGGTGTAGCAAATTTCTATTTGATACGAGGAATTCGAACTCGGAAGGGTCATAATTTGCCTCATTGCACGAATTACATTAAGGGTGTGGGTGTACACCTCTTTGTGGTTGAAATTCCCATAGATTTTTCATCACTTTTTAGTTTGTGGGATATCTCGGGAGATTTGGTGTGGCTTCGCCTGCGTAGTTTCAGATCCATCGATTTTCTGGAGACCACTTCATTGGAAACCTGAGAGTTATGGAGCTGGAGGGTCATGGGGACCTCAAGCAGTGCTTCCAAAGATTTAATATGATAAGTACATCTACAGTTTGTTATGAGTATTTTGTGGTGAAATTCTTCCCCATTTGTATTAAATAGTTCATGTGCATTGTAATTTGCAGAAGCAACCTCCTTTGCACTTGAGTGTGTTAAATATTGACATAAAGGGCACACATCAGATGCCAGGAAGGCGAAAAGAGGTTAATTCAGAGGCCAATGCCTCTAGCAGCAACCTTGATCTTAATGATTTTAAGGTAATCTTAGATAGCATCCAGCAAGGGTTCGCGGCACCTTATTTTTTCCATTTTCTGGAATGGATAGGAACGAGCATAAAATTTCCCAACAAAATTGTGTTCCAAAATGTCACATTTTTACAATCATTACCTATTGGTTTTGGGGAACTCAAAAGCCTTACACATTTAGATCTATCCGGCTGCAATAATCTAACCCAACTGCCTGAATCCTTCTCTGAATTGATGCATCTCCAATTTCTCGCTTTGCGAAACTGCAATAATCTCTCCATCCCCATAGACTTCTTGGGAAATATGCCATCACTTGAGTATGTCGATTTTGAAGGTTGTAGCAACTTGAAATATTTTCCGGTGGCAATCGAAAAGCAAGAGTCTTTTAGATACCTGAATTTACTATCTATTGATTTAAAATGGCCCTTAAATGTGGAACTACTCGAAAATTCTCGAAAAAGAAAGCAAGTAGAGGAAGGGAAAAAGTTACGAAAGTCTTTGGGTGATTTGAGGCGGTTAAAAAAGTTGAAAGAGTTGATTTTGATTGATTTCCGCGGTGCGGACGACATCTTATGGGAGGAAATTGCAGGGCAAAATATGAAAGTTTTGGTTATAAGGAATTGTCCAATAGATACCCTTAGTGTTGTAGAGGTAAATCCCCTCTGCGGACAGAGAAGATCCCTACTAGCCCAAACCGGGTCTAGCAACAATCAAACAATGCTATCACGCAAGTTCCTAATTGCAAATTAAAGGTGGATGATGAGAGCCTACTTGGATTCCAATGCTAATATTCGTAGAAGAGACGCCGCTCTCATTCTTTTGCTCCGGCCGGTTATGATCCCCACGATCTCCGTGAATGGACACCTGCACATGCAAAGAACAACATAAATACAAGCATAAAATCCAATAGATGCAATTATATATCAGTCAGAAAAGATATAACTCAACATCAATCATTACAAGGGACAATGAGAGTGGAACCATAATGATAGTCATCTATTATTGATAAACAACAAAGAAGAATACAACCATAGTTCTGACGTCAAATCCTCCTTTGGCTAGGTGATCAGCTACACAAGTCTTGCAAAGCTTGTTGGGATGGGAAACAAGCCTCTCTCTCTTTGATTACAAGAATCTCCTCACTTAGATTTGGCCTTATGGATGCAAATAAGGCTCTTGCAACTTCAATCTCTTGGACTCCTGGAATTCTTACTATCACTAGCACTAGCTTGCCAAAGGCATAGAGACAAGCTTTTATAGATAGAGGGGAAGGAGATAAGATCAATCACAACATCCATGGCATTGGCTTTATCACTAAGAAGCTTCCATGAACGGTGGCAAACCACTTCCCTTCTATGGAGATTCGAAGCCAAACCATCCTCCCTCAACATAGATTCAGTTGATGAATGGGTTAGAGAGAACCTTCGCAAGTTGGTTTGTTAAAAAGTTTACCCAACTGGGTTGGTGTGAATGCGACTCTGAGACAGAGCGCCAACTGGCGTGCCCTCTTTGGAGGATTTCCCCCATTGGCGTGAGCAGTACACTGGGAAACCACACCAATGGAAAAAGGGGTCTTTTTATGGGGATTCTGCAGGAGAGGTCTTCAGGGCATATGAAGCTCATACTTAGAGGAACACAATGCAAGTGTTTTCAGGTCATGTCACTTCTCACAGGTCCCGGAATGAGTCCTCCAATGTGCGAGAGACGGGTAACAGGGACGGTGACAAACGGTGACAAATTACTGTGTAACACTTAGTTTTAAGGAGTAGGGGACCATGCATGTTGCCATGGGTGCTTTAATAGATTTCACCTTGACAAAGACACACATATCTGAGATATGTATTCAGAACGTGTTTTACCCAGGCTTGAGAATCTTGATATTTCAAAAAATAGGTTGTTAATGCAGGTTAATCACTTGCCATCAACATTAGTAAGACTAAACCTGTAAGAGTGCTCCAAATTGAAGGCATTAATAAACCTATCAAATCTGGTAGATCTTAAATTCCTCCGCATTAATCGCTGCGAAGAGCTACAAACCTTGAATGTTGAAGGTCTGACATCGCTGGAGGAGATTCAAGCGGAGGAGTGTTCGAAGCTCAAGAGCATACAAGGATTGAGTCATCAAGAATGATTGAAATATGCCCGCATTTCAACCAACAATGATGTTATGTGGAATGACATTTGCAACTTTTTGGTCAGTATCCTTCCTAACACACCATATTAATTCATATAAACTATTTATATATTTTCAAACCTGGAATTATCTAATGGCGTTCTAGTTGCTGTGAGGTGCGGTGGGTGTGTAATATTATTTTCAAATTTATTGTTACTGTAACTGTGGAAGGTTTATTTGATAAAAATGGCAATGTTTGTATTAATAAAAATAAAACCCACTGGTCAGCTCTACGAAAGAGAGTTTGAACCAGGAGAGTCTGGCTCTGCAGAATGCTCTACATTGTTCATCAACATTACACATTAAATAGAATACATGGTTTTATGGAAGTTAGAACAACATCCTAAGAAATAGAAACCAATTCCTATCCTGAGGCTACGTGAACCAACTCTACCTATTCTAGGATATTCTCCATTATCTTCAACACTCCCTCTTAATGGAGAATGGGTTCACATATATGCCTAACATCTCCCTAAACATTTGAAACTTAACTTTTCCAAGAGGCTTAGTGAAAATGTCAGCAACATTATCACATGTGTTACAATATTCCAGATGGATTTCTTTATATTGCACTTTCTCCCTTACAAAATGAATTTGAGTATCAATATGTTTTGTGTTTTTATGAAACACCAGATTGTTGGCCAGCTTGATTGACTGTCTATTCTTCCCCAACATCTTGGAGAAGTCTCCGCAGCCAAACCGCCTCGCATGTTGCTGTACACATGGCTTGGTACTCTGCTTCTGCTGAGGACAAGGAGACTGTGTTCTGCTTCTTGTTGCTCCAAGTGATCACCTCAGATCCAAGACTAAATGCATAACTTGTTATAGATCTACGATCATCTACATTTCCTGCCCAATCTGAATCTGCAAATCTGTCAATCTAACATCATAAGAGTCAGTGTAAATAATTCCATATTCTATAGTATCTTGTAGATACCTCAAAACACTCTTCGCTGCATTCCAATGGCTTTCAAGTGGCTTAGACATAAATTGGCTTAACACGTTGAGTGCATAAGGAAAATTATGTCTAGTGGTGGTTAGGTAGATCAGACTCCCAACCAACTGTCTGTAAAGTGTTGCATCCACTGCTTTTGAGCCATCCTCACACTGCAATTTGATGTTCTGCGGCAATGGTACTGGTGCAGACTTACACTGATCCATTCTAAACTTTTCTAATAGACCTTTAACATACTTTGCTTGAGACAAAAATGTTTAACCTGAATCTCTCTGGATCTCGAGACCTAAACAATATTTGAGTTCATCGAGATGCTTCATCTGAAACATCTGTGACATCTGCTGCTTGATTTCATCAATTAGATATATAGCATCACCTGTAATTATCAAATCATCTACAAATAATGAAATCAACACTACATACCCTTGTTCATCTTTCATGGTGTAAAGATTAGGGTCATTCTTGCTTCTATTGTAGCCATCTTGTAGAAAAAATGAATCAATTTTCTCATACCATGACCTGGGAGTTTGTTTTAGTCCATAGAGTGCTTTCTTCAAGCTACAAACTAAATGTTTTTTTCCCTTCTGGACAAACCCTTCCGGTTGCTCTAAATAAAAATCTTCTTTCAGTTATCCATTCAGAAATGCAGACTTTACATCTAGTTGGTGCATTATCCAATGTTTCTTAGTAGCTAAAGAAATTAACATTTTGATAGTGTTCAATTTACCTACAGGGGCGAAGGTTTCCTCATAATCTATCCCTTCTTTTTATGTGTACCCCTTTGCAACCAACCTAGCTTTCAGTTTTTCTATAGTTCCATCTGCATTAATTTTCAATTTATATAACCATTTGCAACCTATGACCTATTTTCCTCTAGGGATTTCTACCAACTCCCAAGTGTTATTTCTGATTATTGAATCATATTCCTGTTCCATGGATGTTTTCCATTCATTACTTTCATTTGCTTCTTTATAACTAGATGGTTCAACAACATTCATCATACTAGTTATAAATGCATTTTCCCTATATCTTGCAGGCATTTGAGCTTTCCTACCTAATCTCCTGAGTGGTGGGGTGGTGGTTTCAAACCTTATTTGATCATCATTTACGTTTTGTTCCTGCTGCTGCTGTTGTTGCTGTTGTTGTTTCTGTTATTGCCACTGCTGCTGCTGTTGCTGTCACTGCTGTTGTTGCTACTATTGTTGTTGCTGTTGTTGTTGCCGCTGCTATTGCTGCCATTGTTCATCCTCTGCCTTTGTTTGTTGCTGACCCTGATTGTTCTCTGCTTCTTCTTCCTCAAAGTACGGAATGTCGCATCCGTCATAGTGCTCATTAGTTTCTTCACTATCCTACTCATGGAATTTAACATCTCTACTAACAAAGATCTTGTGAGTAGAGGGATTAAATAATCTGTATGCTTTATATGACAAACAATACCCTATAAAAGTACATATGATGGCTTTTGAGTCTAATTTCTTTCTATCTTCCTTTGGTATGTGGGAAAATGCTTTACATCCAAATATTCTTAAGTGTTTTATTGCAGGTTTATATCCATATAAAGCTTCAAAAGGAGTTTTAAACTCAAGACTTCTTGTAGGACTCCTATTTTTTAGATAAACCACAATATTCACTGCTTCAGCCCAAAAACCATTTGAAAGATTCTTACCTTTAAGCATACTTCTAGCACATTCCACCAGAGCTCTGTTCTTCCTTTCTGTTACTCCATTCTACTGTGGAGTATGGGGTACTGTGAACTGCTGCAAAATTCCATGATCTTTACAATATCTCATTAGCTCATCTTTCCTGTATTCTCCCCCTTAATCAGAACAAAGAATTTTTATTTGTTTCCACGTTTGTCTTTCAATCATATTTTTAAACTGATTAAAGTATTCGAATGTATGATTCTTCTTACTTAAGAAATACAACCAAGAAAACTTCGTACAGTCATCAATAAACAGTATGAAATATACTGCACCTCCTAATGATTTTGTTTGCATGGGACCACAAAGGTCTATGTGCACTAACTCCAGTATATCCCTCTATTTCTTTTCTACTCTAACAGGGAATTCTTCTCTATGCATTTTTCCTATAGTACAAGCATCACAATCATTATGTACTTGCTTTAGCATAGGAAGATCTCTTACCATTTCTTTCCTCTGTAGTAACAACAAATCATTGTAATTGATGTGGCCGAATCTCTGGTGCCAAAGCTCCTCTATATTCAAGCTCACTATTGTCAATGCTTGAACCGGTGCAGGTCTCACATCTAACTTGTACAGTCCTCCTATTCAGATTCCTATAGCAATTATCTTCATTCCATCTAGCAGATCCTTAATGTAGCAGTTAGATTTTAAAAATTCAACTTTCAAATCTTGATCTGTAATCATTGGTACAGAAATCAAGTTCTTAGTTATGCCAAGAACATACATTACATTATAAATTTGTTTGATATTACCATCAGGTAGAATGACAAAAAATTTCCCACATCCTTTGATTTGATGACTTTTGTCATCTCCTAGGTAAATTTATGCACCTTCATTGATCTCTTTAAAATCCTCCAGCCAGTGTTTGTTCGCTGTCATGTGCGTTGACGCTCTTGAATCTACATACCAAATATCTGCATCAACATTTTCATCATGATCTGCCATGAACAACCTCAAATTTTGCATCTGATCACCATTTGCGAGACGACCTACATGTCTCTTTGGCTTCTGCTATTCTTCATGATATTTCTTTTTCCTACATTCCCTGGCAATATGACCCAATTTTCCGCAATAAAAACATTTTGTTTCAGAGTAGTTTTTATTCGGATGCATACCTAGGGTCAGATTTGGTTGTTTTTGTGAACTTGCTTTGTTTTTCTGTTGTGGACCTCCTTCCCCTTTTTGGAAGTTTTTCCTCCCCATCAATGCAAGATCAGTGTTTTGGGGCTTCAGAGTCGATCTCCTCTCTTCTTCTTGCATCAGTATACTTGTTAGCTCTTCAAAATGCAGGATCTTTTCTCTGGCATTTATCCCTGTGATGAACATCTGATAATCATCATTGACACCATTCATTGTAATGGTGACAAGATCTGTATCGTCCATTCTATGACCAATATCTGATAATTTGGTTTTCATATCCTTGATCCTTGCTACAAATGAAGCAATTGTTTCATTCTCCTCCATCTTCATGGACAAAATCTTACTCTTGAGAAATAGAAGATGATTTGAATTTCTGATCTCGTACAATTCCTTCAGAATTCCCCAGATCTCATTAGCTGACTTACCTTCTTTGATGTGCGGTATAATACAATCTTGCACTGACATATTTAACATTGTCCTTGCTCTGCTTTCTCTTTTCTCCCAATCTGGGACTGTTACTGATCCAAATGCGAGCCTCGGCTCATCGCCATTCACAATTGTCCAAGCACTCTACACTTCTAGCAGAATCTGCATCTTAAACTTCCAATTTGCATAATTGGAACCATCGAGCTTGTTATGCTCGTTCATGCATGCTTCAAATATATTGTTATTCATCTTGGCAATTTAGAAAAAAAAAAATCGACAGGTAAGAGATGTTAAATTTACCCTAGATCTGTGATAGAGACAGATCACTATTGTTCAATCTCGCAGCACACGCGCAGATCACCGTGGCTTTCTTCTTAGCCTCCAGACAACCTCCTGTTGTCAGCTATAGCTTTGTTATTGGCTTCCCCACATAGCTTCTCTAACAGCTACAACCTTGTTCTTGGCTTCCTCACGGAACCACAGCCTTGTTATTGGCTTTCCTCGATCATCACAGAAGTCCTTCTCTATTCAGCGATGTCATTGTAGAGGTACATGTCTTTCATGTGACGATCTGCGACGAAAAATTTGTGTGAAGTGCTATAGTGCCCTCGTCGCAGAGGCACACGCCTTTCCGGCGATGATTTCGGAATCGTTGCAGTTGTCCACCTCACAACTGCGATGATCTTGGTTCAGCGAACCACCCACCAGCTAGCGTACAGGTTCCTCAGCCCTCACGCTCTGATACCATGATAAAAATGGCAATGTTTGTATTAATAAAAATAAAACCCACTGGTCAGCTCTACAAAAGAGAATCTGAACCAAGAGAGTATGGCTCTGTAGAACGCTCTACATCGTTTATCAACATTACACATTAAATAGAATATATGGTTTTATGGAAGTTAGAACAACATCCTAAGAAATAGAAACTAATTCCTATCTTGAGGCTACGTGAACCAACTCTACCTATTATAGGATATTCTCCATTATCTTCAACATTATCAACGCAGTGAGTTTATCAAGACTAAATTATACTTTGTGGTCAATGGATTTGGGAAATGTGTGTAGGCGTTGACCTCTAGTGAGAAGCTATCAACTGCCTTCTTTACTGGAAATTCAAGGATTACTTACAGTGACACAGAGATGGTAGGTGTTTAATTTTCCTGGAGAGCAGATATAATCCTTCAAGAAATAATAATTGAATTTTGAATTTTCTCAGAATTGAAAGGGACTTATGAAAATTGTGCAGGTCATGTCAGAGATGCAATCCATTATGGGGTAGTTTAACCTTAAAGTGGTGGGTGTTGTCTTTCCTGCACCTGTACACATCTTTGGTCATGTAATTCTTTTGGATTTTAATATGAAGATGGAGGATTTGCAATCGTACGGTGGTATATTGATGTGTTTTCTCACCGGTACTGATGAAGTCGATGTCTTTGGACTGTGTCATGGGGAATTTGATGTCTCTCATGTAAGATTTGAAGGGAATAATGATGGAGGGTCAGTGGAGGAATATGAATACCGAATGGGATACAGTAGTGGAGGTGGAGTAAAGGTACATGTGTTTATGTGGGGGGAGGGGTGTGATATGTTTAGAGATGAGAAAGGGTATAACAACATCACTGTCACTTGTGAGTCAAAGCTATCAACTACAACGGTCGATGTGAGCAAGGGATGGATTTTGATGATCCAGAAGCACCTCGATATCTCACAAGTTTGCAAACAAATTATACGGCATTGTCATTATGTTAATTTCAGTTAGCAAGTGTGGAGAGAAATTGAGTGCTTGTAAACAAAATGTAACTTCATTATCATTATATTATATTTGAATTTGAATTTGATTTAATTCAGTAAACTTTTGTAATCAAAATTATACACGTTTATAAAATATAAATATGTAAAAAATATAATTTTCAAAATATTTATATTTGTACTATGACTTTAGTGAATTTTATTATATATATATATATATAGATATATTTCATGTGATAATATTTATATAACACTATATTATAAAACTAGTATCCTGCATTATTATTATTATAACGAATAGAAACTATATTATTTGAAAAATAGATACGATATTAGTGAGGAAAACTAAAATAGGATACAATTCGTATTGTTTTGTATTTTTTTTTATTAATATTATTTGCTATAAATATAATATTTTTTTAAAGTTAGTATATGATATTATCTACTAACAATATTATTACATTTTGATTTGTAAAACTAATCATTTTTTAATACAATAATCTTATTTTATATAAGAAAAAAAGATGGATTTGATTGATAATTATATATAGTTATTTTGTAATAGTTTTGTTTTGATTATGTATTTTATAAAGTTTTTCATTTTCATATCATTTACTATCAAATAATTGTAATGAATATTGTTGTTGATAGAAATGTTTTAAGAATATTTTAACTTGGACTTTAATCAAACAAAAACTCCATTACAAATTTAGTAATATAAGAATTAAAATATTTTACAAATTTATTAACGTCATCCAAGACTTTTCTATGGTTCTCGAATTAGCTAAAATATATCATAAAATACTTACCATGTACACTAAATTCTGTTTGGAGTCTATTCATTCAATAAACACTGCATTAGATGACCAACTCTATTGAATCTACAAATAAAGCGTTTATCTTGTATTTGTTTAATAATTCATTCATCACTTGTGACAAAATTTGTAACATGAGGGTGCATATGTGTCTCCATGGTAAAGTCACACGATTGTGTATTGTTAGTTTCTAGATGACAAAATGTTATGGTCTAGATTGCATTTTTTAAAATATGGGGATTCAAAATTTTATCCTCAGCGAACCTTCTTTAAGGAGAGAATCATGAAGCCTTAGAGGAAGAGGTTATCTCACTTCCTTGAGTACTTCCATGTAATAGGAGAGCCATGTATAAGGTTAAGTCCTTTTGAATTCTATAATTGGCTAACATAACCAATTTCCAAATGCTTACTAGCAAAGACTAGTCTTGTTGATTGAGAGGACCCTCCTAATCCTATATATTAGTCTCTATTCCCCCAAGGCAATAAGTGTAGGAATTTACAGGGTAAGTTCCTCAGACAGAACACCAAAGGACACCGCTCAAAAATAGATCACAGATCAATACACCAGTATTGTTGACGTGGTTAAAACCCTCAAAGAGGGAAATAGTCCACAGCCTGAGCCAACGTGGCCACTTCAGACAATTTATTAATAAAAGAATGAAAATTTACATAAGCTTCTCTCATGAACGGTTACCCTACAAATGACCCTCCATGCTCTTTAAATAGTGATCATGGACAATTAAGGTGTTAAGCCACAGATCAAGTGTCGGTAATACCGAGGAGAGAATGAACCATCGGATCACTACATATCGTGATCATCGGATTGTAAGTTACAAAATCATATAGTAAAGAAACAAACTTTACCTAACTCTACACTAGACCAAGTTATACTTTACTATTTCCTATGTGTTAGAATATCCTAACATCCCCCCTTAAGAACAACTTGGGATATGATTGAAGGATGTACAAATATGACACAATAGGAGAAGGAAGGAGGCATTAGAGCCTATCCCCCCTTAGTGACAACTTCCTGAACTCCGACCATAAATTGAAGTTTAGTAAACTTCACCTCTATGACAACATTTGTAAAGATGTCTGCAACTTGATCATCTATTGAATAATATTGCACTTCAAGAACATGGTTATGAATGAGCTTTCTGATGAAGTGCATGTGCAGTTCAATGTATTTGCTGCGCTGATGTTGGACTAGATCTTTGCATAGTTGAATGGCACTTTGATTATCACACCAAAGTGTAGTCGGATGCTGCTGCTGAAAGCCAAACTCTGACAGGATTTGACGAAGCCATAGGGCTTCCTTACTAGCTTCTACGACACCATGATACTCTGCTTCTGCTGAAAAAAAGAGAAATGGCACTTTGTTTCTTGCAATCCCATGTAATAGGTCCTAAACCAAGAGTGAACACATAACTTGCAGTAGACTTCTGATCGTCAGGGTCACTAGCCCAATCAAAATCAGTGAAACCAACTAATAGAGAAGATGCTTCTGCACTGCAATGAATCCCAAATTGAATTGTACCTCGAACATAACGAAGTATTCTTTTAGTTGCTTTCCAATGAATTTCATGTGGGTTTTGAATAAACCGAGCAATAAGGCCAACAACAAAGGAAAGGTCAGGACGAGTATGGGTCAGATACAAATTTTTTCCTACAAGTTGATGGTATAAGGTAGCATCAAATTCAGTGGAATTACAAGTGACTGAAAGTTTGGCTCCAGATTGAAAGGGAGAAGGGGCTGGCTTATAGTCTTCCATTTGAAAATGGCATAGAAGATCACATGCATACTTGAACTAGGAAAGGGAAATACCTTCCTTGGATTGCAAGACTTGAAGACCAAGAAAATAATGCAAGTTTCCTAATTCTATCATTTCAAACTTCTTTTTAAGGCTGGACTTCACATGGTTTATAAGGTTGGGATCCTACCAGTAAGGATAAGATCATCAACATAAAGAACAAGAATGATAAGAGACTTACCCACTTTCTTGGAGTAGACAATATTGTCAGAATGACACCTAGAAAATTTAGTTTCTAAAAGAAAGCTATCCATTTTGGCATACCAAGCCTCAGGGGCTTGCTTGAGACCATAAAGGGATTTCTTAAGCCAACATACAAGCCTGGAGTTTGTTTGTATAAAGCCAGTAGGTTGTTCCATATAGATTTCTTCATGCACGTCCCCATGCAAGAAGGAAGATTTAACATCCATCTGATGGACTTCCCATTTGAAAGAGGTAGAAAGGGAAAGAACAAGGCGGATAGAGTTCATTTTGGCAATAGAGGAGAAGGTTTCAGTATAGTCAATGCCTTCAACTTGTGAAAAACCCTTAGCAACAAGACGAGCTTTATGTTTGTCAACTTTTCCATCTGGTCCATACTTGGCTCTGTAAACCCATTTGCATCTAACAAGTTTTAGTCCCTTTGAAAGGGGAACAAGATCCCATGTATCTTTTGCCAATAATGAATGATATTCTTCATTCATAGCTGCGTCCCAATCTGGATGGCTTGAAGCTTCTGCAAAGGTGCCAGGGTCATAATTAGTTGAATCTTGAGCTAGTAAAGAAGAGGCTCTATCGAACTGAGAACGTGTACGTCGCTGATCTGTAGGATCACTGGCAAGAGCACTTGATGCATCCCGAGTAGCACAGACCCATTTTGGAAGTTGAGGAGCTGAAGGAGGATCCTGAGAAGGTGGGGGAGGATTTTCATCCTCATTGTCATCATCTGAAGAAGAAATATTTTCAGAAGTAAAAGGGATAGAAAGAGGTGGCACATCTGTCGAACTAGGCTCGTAGGCCGATATATTTTCAGTAAACTTTACATCTCTTCTAATGATAACATTTTTGGAAATAAGTGGAATATGTCTGCATCCTTTAGCATCTTCAGAATATCCAACAAAAATACATTTTTCACTCTTAGGTTCTAAAGCTTTATGCTTCTCATCTAGAATATGGGCCCATGCTTCACTTCCAAAAACACGAAAGTGACTTACATTTGGTTTAATTGAGCTCCATGCTTCTTCTGGAGTGATATTCTTTAAAACCTTAGTAGGAGTGTGATTTATTATGTAATTTTCACAGTTAATTGCTTCTGCCCAAAAATTAAGACCAAGTCCTTTAGATTGAAGCATACAATTAGCCATTTCCTTTAAGGTGCAATTCTTCCTTTCAGCTACACCATTTTGTTGTGGAATATATGGAATAGTATGTTGCATTTGAATTCCTTTCTCAGTGCAAAAGTTGATGAATTTGTTGTTAACATATTCTCCGCCATTATCAGATCTTAGCTTAAGAATTTGATGTCCAGATTGTTTTTCAACAAAGGCCTTAAAGGCCAAGAACATGCTAAATACTTCACTCTTGAGTTTTAAGAAGTATACCCAAGTGCATTTGGAGAAATCATCAATGAAAGTTAAGAAATACTTGTAGCCAGAGAATGAAACAACTGGAAGTGGACCAGATAAATGACTATGCACAAGCTATAAAGGTGTTGAGGCGTGCCAAGAGGCATGTTTTTCAAAACTATCTTGATGATGTTTTCCGAGTACACATCCAAAACAAACACCATATCTGCAAGATACCATTGGAAGACCTATCACCATATTTTCTTTACATAGATTCTGAAGGGAGCGATAGTTTAAGTGACCAAATCGCTCATGCCAAAGTTTACTCACTTCATCATTATGAGCAACAAATACTGAGGGAAGATCTAATGAACCAAATTTGTTAAACGTATACAACCTTGTAGAATCATTAGCAATGCCAGTAGCTAAATTTTTTTTAGGATCTCTTAGGTACTTAATTACAACATCGTGAGGTGAAAATTCAATGATTTTACCTTCACCCAAATGAGTTATCTAATATACAGATAGAAGGTTGCAGGATAAGGTTGGAACACATAATACATCATTGAATTGACCATTGTCTATATGAACAGTTCCAGTCCCTACAACACTAAGAGATCTATCATCACCAACATATATATTTTTGGTGTTACAATCATTTAAAGAAGAAAACATGGCTTTGTTTTTGGCCATGTGATAAGAATCTCCAGAATCAATGAGCCACTCATGAGAATGAGAACAAGATACATTTAGTGCATATCCAGACTGAGATGCTTGACAACCACATGCAGAAAGTGTTATTCCTGAAGATTAAGTTGAAGTTGTTCAGTGCTCCAAACGAATGTTATGATTCTTCATTGTTGCTTCCAAAGTTTCCATCTTCTTAAAGCATTTGGATTCTAAGTGGTCATCTCGATTACAAAAGTGGCAATGTCTATCAGTCTTCTTCCCTTTGTTTTTATTAGCCTTATCATTTTGTTGAAATGATTTTTCATTTTTAGACTGAAATGGCTTAGGACCCTTGTTTGGTTTAGGACCATTATTTTTAGGATACGACTTCTTAGGATTCTTTGAATTTGGTTGCTGCTGGGCGGCTAAGGCTTCCTTAAAAGAGTTTCCAAGATTAAGAAGACCAAGATGTAAGAGTTTTTCTTGTTCTCTTATTAAAGAATCACAAAAGGCATCAAAGGAATGGGACTTGTAGTCTTGTCCTTGAGAAATGAAGGTTTCTCTTGTAGAATGGAAGGTGGAAACAAACACAAAGTAGGCTTTTCCCAACTTAGTAAGAACGGAATAGATAAGGTTACCATCTTCTTTCTTAGCCTTAACACCTTCCAAGAGAAGTCTAAGGGTCTTGAACTTGGAAAAAAAATATTCAATGGAAGAAAAATTATTGGGGTCCAATGTAAGCAACTCATTTTTGAGTTGATGGGATCTAAGTTCTTTTTTAATTCCAAAAACTTTAGTGATCTATTTCATTGCTTCATTAGGAGTATCAAGTTCTGCGATATGGAATCTAAGGTCTAGAGAAATAGACATCCCTATCAACCCACGTGCTTGATCTTGCCTATTTTCCCATTTGGCTGCCTTATCTTCATCTTTCAGTTTGGTTTCTTGGCCTGAGGCTATTCTGTAAAGACCTTTACTTTTAAGTAAATCCACAATGTAGGACCACCACTGGAAGTAGTTGGTGCTGTCAAGAATAACTTAGCACGGACTTTCCATTTTAACAGAAACTAAAGCTATAGATGCTGAAACTAAGTGTTCCAATGGAAAGATTTCAAAAAATTAGGTTGATTAAAAAAAAAGGCTTTGAAAACAGCTTCCGAATGAAGAAGTTATAGCTTTTTGAAGAAAAGTTGTTGAAGATGCCAATGAAGTGCGGGAATGTGCAGAATTGAATGATAATGTTATATTTAAAAAAAATCCGCCCCCTTTCCAAAGTTAATCTAATTAGCTCAACAAAAAGAAAGACTTGAACTCAAGACCTCTATTCTCATAAAGTAGTTTTGGACCAAGTGAGCTAGATTAAAAGGTTCGTAATTTTTGGAAAAGAGGATGGTTGTTGTTGTTGTTGTTGTTGTTTTTTTTTTTGGTAAGTCACTAAAGCTTTGGGGTGCGTGCTTAATTGAGAAAGTTCTTTTTTGCCTACAAAACAAAAAACATAAAACCCAACATGGACATAAAAAAATTAAAGAAAACCTTACAGCTTAAAGTCAACTTTAGCCAGAAACTAAATATTTTCCTCAATGTTTGTGATTTTCCGAGATCACACTAAAGCGCGACGGAAAAGAGCATATGCATGAGAAAAATCCTTCATTTATGTTTCTGATTTTCACAGATTACACAGAGTCACAGGGCAAAGAGCATATGCGGAAATGAAAGGTATAGATCCAGTAATAAAAAAACAAAGAGCTAAATAAACCGAAATAAACAAAGAGAAAATAACTAAAAACTGCAAATAAACACTATATACCTCCAGATCTTAAAAATGACGTAGCTAGGGCTTCCAGAAACCTTTTTGTGTCAAACGAAAGGGGTTCCTCACTAGAACATATGCTTCTAACACAATAGAACAGTCCTCTCGGCTTGAAAGCAGTCAGTAATAGTAGATCTAGGAAATGACAGTTGGATTCAATTCTACAGGCTTCAAATTTGGATCACCAATGGATGCGGCCCTCAAATAGCTCTGATACCATGTAGGAATTTACAAGGTAAGTTCCTCAGACAGAACACCAAAGGACACCACTCACAAACAGATCACAGATCAATACACCAGTATTGTTGACATGGTTAAAACCCTCAAAGAGGGAGACAATCCACGGCCTGAGTCAATGCGGCCACTTCAGGCAATTTATTAATAAAAGAATGAAAATTTACATAAGCTTCTCTCATGAACGGTTACCCTACAAATGACCCTCCATGCTCTTTAAATAGATATCATGGACTAATCGGGTGTTAAGCCACGGATCAAGTGTCGGTAATACCAAGGAGAGAATGAATCGTTGGATCACTACATATCATGACCGTCGGATTGTAAGTTACAAAAGTACATAGTAAAGAAACACACTTTACCTAACTCTACACTAGACCAAGTTATGCTTAACTATTTCCTATGTGTCGGAATATCCTAACTTTGCAAATGAACATTTTCACATCATTTGCAAGACACATTCAGTATGGATGATCATCTCTAACAACTATTAGTAACTTTTCTATTCCCTCATTCTATCACCAAAGTCCATGTGAAAAACAAAAATAATATGACCAATACGATATCTTCCACCTTTGGCTACAAAGGCACTCCATCTAATTTCTCCCCATATACCCATATAATTTTCAATCTATGAACTAATTTGGACTTTAATAGTAACACAAATTTCATGTGTGAAATAAAATGCAAAATTACATTATATAAACAAAATTAACAAGGGAAAATCCAACCGATTAATAATTGCTCTTGATAATAGAATATTTTTTCCATTCATACCATCTAATTGAATAAAATTTAGATATCAAACAAAATTCATGGATTAGTTGGTAGAAATGCAACCTTAAATATTGCATACAAAATAAATACAGTTACTTATCTCTTAATGTTTTTCCACCAAACCAAACTGGTTATAGAGAAGCATTTCATATCTAGCCATAATTATTCAATGCAAATGTTTCTTGAGTTCAGGCTATGAGACCTCAAAGTTGAACAAAATCCATTGAGATCTATCTCTCACTTAATTCATCTAATAACACTCTTGAATCAACTGATTACCCATTCAAACATCTTAATCATCCTTCACTATTACATATTTGGCCTTTTTGGGTAGTTGTTTTCCATCACTAAAAGTGGGTATTAGGGGTGGTTTGGGAAAAAATACCTCTTAAAGCACAAAAATTAAAATTTAAGCCTTTTAATGATTTTTATTTTTTATTTTAGTGTGGTTCACGAACACCCTGGTTAGTGAGTGGTCGCTACATCCACAGAAAAATCTAGGCTAAACACCCCTCGGCCTACTAGCAAGACCTAACCCCAGGGGCTTTGGGCAGAATCGAGCTTGTGACCTCCCGATGGCAAGGCATGATTTCTGACCAACTAAGCTAACCCTTAGGGCTCTTAAGCCTTTTAATGATATTTTAAGAAGAGTTTTGAATCATCTCCAAAATTACCTATAGGGATGATTCAAATTCTCTTCTTAGTGAGGATGAGTTTTTCACCTCAAAACATAAAAGAAAATATTTTTAGCAGTTCCCAAAATCTCAACAATCTCATCTTAGTCTCTAATAAGTTCTCACTATTATGCCCATAATGTAGCAAAGTAATGTTTGTCTTGGTTTTTTCATGGAAAGATAAATAATTGGAGGGTAATGTTGTATATTTCCCCAAAAGTAATATTTTAGATGATGAATTCTATGATTTATTGCTGTAAGCAGGCATTTTAAGGGCTCTGTGAGTTTACTTTGATAGATTGGCAGTATTAGAGTATCAATGCTTCGCTATTTTACTTTATAGATTGATAATGTCGATGATTGATAATATCAGAACAATGGATCATGTTGCTGGCAAAGATAGTAGTTTTTTAGCTTATGACATCTATTATAGTGTTGTTTTCCTCTCCTCTCACATAATAAGAAATCTTCATAGACATGTCATGCCTCAAGTTAAGGTTCCCCTCATTACGCTTCATTATGCATTACTTCATAATGTTCTTCTCTCCAAACACACTGATCGAGGTGGATATTGGTGGTCATCCACCTATTCCACTGGCTAAAAGCACAATGCTCCATATTCATTGTTTTCTATAGTTTTTGGGTCTTGAATTTTTGGTGCCATTTTGAGGCCCTAATTGATTTTTTTTATATGGTTGTTCTTGGAATAAAACAAATAGCATGATCATGATCACAAATAGGTGGGAGGCCTTTGGCAGTCTCAAATACCATGGAATGATTGTTGAAGACATTTTGGAGATCTCGAGAGGCCTTAAGGAGTCTCAAATACCTTTGAATCATTGTTGAAGACTTTTTGGAGATCTTGAGAAATTGATGATTTCGATGTTTGAACCTCTAGTGAGCATAATTGTGCCATCATGCCCCATTGTTATTTATTTCAAATATTTGTCATACTATTAGAGCTTATTATTTTCCCTGGTTTCCCTATGATACCTCTTAATTCAACTTCCTTTCCATCCCAAAAAAAATTCAAGAAAAGTTCTTGAAAATTAAAAGATATCGTACCCGAATATTGTAACTATTGGAATCCTAGTATAAAATCAACACCACCCATTGGAATGGAAAGTATTGGACTACTCAGTACATATTCCTCCATGGTTAGCTTGATATTATGTCACTTTACATAGAAATTTATAGTTCCTCCATTTGCAACCATCACTTGACACTCTGGTGATAGATATAGGAAGAAATTCAATTCCTTGGCTATCTTACAATGAATAAAATTATGGGTACTATCTAAATCAATCATCACTATTACCTTTTTCTTCTTGATATGTCCTTCTATCTTGAGAGTTTAAGTAGTTGTAATTCATGCCAATGCATTACAAGATATGGTCGGATTCATTTCTTATTTCTATGGGGTTGATTTCTCATGTATATCCTCCTCTTTTGATGTTTCTTGTTCCTTTTCTTCCTCTTCTTCACAATCTATGTAGAATAATTTCTTCTCAACACACTTATAACCTTTAGTGTATTTTCTATCACAATTATAACAGATCCCTTTTTATTTTTTTTCCTCCAATTGTTGTGGTGTCAACCTTGTAGGTTGTAGAAGAATGGGAGCAACAACACTTCCATATTTATAGTTGTGAGTGGTAGACTTCCTTGTTGCCAAAATTTTGCTTTCATTTATTGCCACCGGCCTGAATGCCTTCTCCAATGAATCAGGTTCCCAAAGGTGAACCTCATGTTGGATGTTATCCTTCAAAGTCCCTATGAAGACATTAATCCTATGTTCCTTTGGATATCAATTACCCTAATATTCAATTTTTGGAAGTCCTCAATGTGCTTTGCCATTGAACACTTTTTTTGAGATTTATCAATTGGTTAAAGAACGTGTTTCTCTTGGTATCCTCATAATGTTATATCATTTCCTCCATAAAAATTGACCGAGTGACAAGTGGTTGACGAGAACAATGCCATCGATACCATAAAAATTGATTGGGTTCTAAATATAAAGTTGTAATGCGTACCTTTTGTGTGTGTTTCACATCACGGAGATCAAAATATTTCTCCATCTTTAGTCTCCATGTTATCGAATCCTTGTCATCAAACATCCTCATATCGATTTTTGGAATGTGGTGCTTCTTAAAACCAATATTGGAGTATCTAAAATCATAATACATATTCCTTTTTTCCTCATCATTATTTTCCCAGATTACCATGTCACCATTGGGAATCTTGTCTTCCAGCAACTTTGCCAAACCTTCCTTCAACCCCTTTATCTTAACATTCATCATTGCTTCTGTTATCACCTAGATTGACCTCAGGCTGAAGGGAGGCAATTCTAGGGTAGCCACAAACCAAGCTTAACCTGGTAGTTAGCCCTATCAGGTCGGGAGAGGGCTCTCCACTTATGGATCTCAGTCAAAATTACTGGATCAAATAGGGATTTTAGGTTAGGTATGGTAGCTCAAAAGGTTTTGATTGAGTTTGTTGGTGTTTACTGGATCAGATGGAGCTGGGAAATTTAGGTATGGGAAATTAGGTCAGAATGTAGGGTGTTCTATGGGGCAAGGTAAGTATGATCTTCAACACCTTAAGCTTGATGGGGTGAAAGGATAGATTGGTGAGGAGTTGAGGAGGGCATGTAATGATCATGTATCCTTATCAAACAACAGAAAACATAGAATACTGAATGATTTCCCAAGGTAGAGCACTGCAAATAATGAATTATACCTATCTATCTTAATATCATTCAGTTAGAAGTAGTGAAATAGATGATGGCATACATAAAACATGTAAACAACTGATAACAAAAGAAGAAACTATGAAAAAGCACCATACCACAAGAATCCCATAAAAATAGCTACAACTCCTATTAATTTCCTTGCCAAACTGCTTACAATGATGTACAATATAGTTTAGAGCATCCAAGTGAATCCAACCTCACCAAATGACCAAGAAAACACATAATATAGACATCTAAACTACTCATCCTGACCTTCATGGGTTGAATCCATGAGAAGAGGGGTAGTTTCAACCATTTCCCAACTAAGAACTAGAATATAGGCAGTCAAACAACTTGCCTCTATAAGTAGGGAAACTCATTCATTAGCCTCAAAACCACCTCTAACTAATGAATCTACCTTCTAACACCATTTACCATCACATTTACATGCCATGTCATCAATTACATGAGTGAAAACATCCATGAGGAGAGATACAACAAATCCACAATCAAAACAGGTGAAATTTTGATTTTCTGGCAAACTGGTCAAAAGCGCAATGCCACTTTCCACCTACTTTTGGAGGCCTTCCCCTTAGCCAAATTGAGTCCATGATATCTCATTGAAAAGGTATTCGAGTCTCATTTCTGGAACAACTAGAATTTTTGAATTTGGAGGTCATTTTCCCCCTCAAAACTTGAATCTCCAAAGACTGCTTCTGTGTGTCAAAAAAGAGGCAGAAAGGTCATTTTTTGGTAGTTTTTGGACCTTTTGGTGACCTAGATTTGCTCCAAAACTTCTGAAAATTTCCAAGGAGTATGTTCTCATCATGCTAAATCCAAATATGCAAACCTTTTCTCCATTTGAGGCCTCAAGAAAAAGCGCAGCGCCGGTGGTGTTGCGCTTCTGGGCAAATTTTCTGTGTTAAGAATTTCAAAATTTCAAAAATGCAAAAAGTTCTCAAAATTTTCCCAAATTTGGCATGGAGCACCACCATCAAGTGCTTTGGTTAGCCAAAGAAGCTTCAGCCAATATTTTGAGTCTATCTTGCTCTTTCTTTCCCTCTAAGGCTCTCCCCAACCTAGCTTTCGTCCTCTTCATTCTCATGTTGCAAATTTTGTTCCGTGTCCTGTAGTGATAGGCCATGTGCCTCATCATCTGGTTATCCCTTTTGGCCTCCGTAGCAGCTTCTCAAGGTGTAGGTTGACTCTCTCAACCCAAGTGTCCCTTGCATGGCTTTCTCGGTTGTACGGATCTTTCCACTGAAGTGTCACTGCTTGTGGTCTCCTCCTCATAGTCTCGGTCTTCCAGGTCCATGTTTGCAAGGTTGAGGTGTATGGAAATGAGGAATGAGGGGATGGAAGATGAACTTGTGGCGAAAAAATGAATGGAGTAGGGAATGAGAAGAAGGGTTTTGTGTCTTGAGGGACAAAGGGGAATGTGAAGGAATAGTGGTAAAGAGGAAAAATGGATAGGTTGATAGGGAAATAAGGATAGAGGAATTTTAGGACTGTAGAGCTGGGTGCTAGGATGAATAGGAAAGAGTTAGGGTTTAAGCATCATTAGGGATATTTTAGGGTTTGAGATTAAACATGGAAAACAATGCTTGTGACTTAGATTAGCAAATCAAAACCAAGGTGAAGAATGTTTATTTACTTGTGGCAATGGAGAGCAAGGGAAATTTTGAAGTTTTCTTGAGGATTTGGAGGTTTTTGGGCTCTCCTGCTAAAAGTGCAGCGCCACTGCCAAAAGCGCAACGCCACCCTGCCAAAAACACAATGCCATTTCAGGATGAATTTTGACTGCCTTTCCGATGTCAAAATTGGGCGTGTGATAGCTCGTTGGAAATCTTGTCGAGTCTACTTTCCAAAACATCTTGAATGTTTCAATTTGGAGTTTATTTTCCCTATCAAAAGTCCAATCTCTGAAGACTGGTCAAAATGTGTAGAATGAGGCTGCCAAAATGCATAGTGTTGTTGCAGTCAATTTTTGAAGTTTTTCCTCAACTCCAAATTGAGCATATGATAGCTCTTTGGAAATCTCTTTGTGTCTAATTATCAGTTGAATCATCAAGCAAGTCATTTGGTCATTCCATCTAGGAGAAAAAATTATTTTAGCAAGGTCACTCCCGAGGTGCATCAACCCTCCTGAGGCAATTGATGTTTTCGACATTTGTCCCAAAACATGAAACGTGTGTAAAACCTGAAAGAGGTTTTTCTTCTTGGGTCAATGATGGACAAAAAAATCTATCATTTTTTTCAAATTCATCTTTTCTTGCTTAGAAACATAGTTTGAAGAAAAATTGTCCCTTACATGTGGTGAATGGCTTGTTCCTTGGAATGACTTCTCGACAAGTGATGGAGACTTGATGTTTGATGATACGAAATGGCCTCATACCTTCTAATATCCCTTATGCCTCCTTTGCTCAGATATCTTTGATCCCATAGCCAACCCTAGCTCAGTGGGAGAGGAATTTAGGGTTTTAGTGCTTGTTTTTCTTTTGCTTTTGCAAGTGAATTGGTGCTCATGATGACTTGATTTTTGCAGTGGCAGGTGCTTGGCAACATCACAAGATGCTCAGGAGCAGCTAGGAACCAATATTACATATGAAAAGATAAAATTACATCATAAATGAAGATAAAAACAAAATACTCTGTTTTCACCTCAAAACTTGTTTTGAGGTGAGAACTACATTAGGCTTTCGATATGATAAATTATGGCTTTACAAATCATTATTGGCATTTAATTATTGGATTTGACTATGGTGGGACCCTAAAACCTAATTAGACCAAACCCTAAGACCTAATGAAATGAATTGCAAAGTGAACATGAGCCATGACTAAAATATATGAAAGAGGATCAACAAGTACAATTTTGAGGGAAAAATTTGAAGAAAACCCTACCATCAGTGAATCCATGACCTAATGGAATGCAAACTCATCAGTATGGGACTCCTACTATGAAATGCAAAAGAGCAGAGTTTGGTCACTGATGGCAGTGTGAAACACTGACACTAACAACTCCCATGTCTACTTTTAAACCATCATTAAAAACTCCTATGTCCCCTTTTATATAACCATCTATCTTGACATTCATCATGGCTTCTAATTCATCATGGATTCTAATTCATATTTTGTGAGAGCCAAATATGTTTCACTTGTTTCATAAATTTGATATATCATGCTGCATTTCTTCCTCTTCTTCATGCGTCATAGAAGATCTTTCTGGTTGCTCACTAGGTGTGTCCATTTTTTTTTGTTTCAAGAAATTTTGGAATCAAAGAATGATATCTATGCTTCATTATGCTCCTTGAATCACTTCAAATTTATTTTCAAACAAAAGTTATGCAAATTAAAAAAAATATACACTCCTTTTTTGCTTGTGTTATGGAGCTAGATATTGGAATTGTTGTATCTCTGTAATTTCGGCTCTCCAAAATCCGAAATTTGTTTATGTGGTATTCCTTTGATTATTCTTTTGAATGCCACAAGTCATACCAAATTTTGATTCTTCATGGTAATGTTGTACCTAATATCCCACAATGGCTTGATTATGGAATAGTTCCGTAGAGATAACTTGTACAACGTGTCACATGTCACTGTTTTGACCTTAGGCCCTGAAATTGATAGAAAAAACACTAGAGTTTGTTTGATTTCAGTCACATTTTACAAAATTCAAATCTGATTCTTTGAGGGAAATCTATGATTAGTTTCCCTCGGTCTCTTTTTTGAGATTGAATTCTGGAGTTTGCAAAAATCCTAACACCTTTAGACCATATATTCGAACATATAGTGAACCAAGATCTAAAACTTTTACAGGAAGTTCATCATTCTTTCGGCTCTATGTGGTCAAAATTTTAGCTTTTGAACCTTCGTATAAAAAAGGTTATAGTGAAAATTCCAATAGGACCTATTTGCAATAGTGAAACCCTAGAATCAAAATCTCTTAAACCAAATGTTATGTAATGATATCGCAAAACAGATAGATCAATGACTTCAAAATGATCCTATTTGAGGGGGAAATCTCGTTTACATCCCATAAATGAATAATTATTAAATGATACAAATGACAAGGCCTCCTTTCTATATATAGGAGTCTAAGTGATCTGGAATTTATCCAGGACAAAGAATTAAAGGTATTACAGATTCATGTGCATGGATGTGCCAATGTTACTTTATGCAACGGATCGATAAGATTGCAAAATACACAGACACTGAAGCAGTTAGAGAAAACATAAAAGGTGTTAGAGCCTAGATTTGCCTCAAGCTGAAAAGGCAAGGTTCTAGGTCCACATCAAACCACGCTCAACCTCGTAGCTAGCCCTACGAGGACAGGAGAGGGCTCTCTTTGGGTCACCTTAGCGAACGATGATCTAGGGGGCTTGAGATGACTGAAATTAAAAGCTAATTTTGGCCTAGGTATGAAGTGCAAGGTTTTGATTTGATTTTTTGGGGGTTTTGTTGGAAAAAAGGGCAAGGTAAATTTTGGGTCCGGGGATGAGGCCTAGTTTTTGCAGAGTTCTGATTGGGGCAAGGAAGGCAATCGTTTTGATGCTTTGGATTGAATGAATGGATGGATCAGACTGGTGAGGAGCTAAGGAGGGCAAGTCTCAAGAGTCCTCCTCAGACAGTTGAAAACATGTAAAATTAAACAAAATTTCAAGGCAGAGCACAGCAGTCCAATAAATTCTACCTTAATCACTCATTTGTTTAATTTCAAAAGAAAAGAGAAGCGAAAATGATACACACAAATATCAGTGAACTTACAATTACATAGAGAAAAACACCATCAAAACACAGAGCCACATGGATCCCAACAAGTGCTACAAAATCATGGTCTTTCCTTTACCAAAATGTAGAGATAAAATGTACAATGATGTGCCAAGCAATCCCAAGTGTCCAACCATGAAAATGACTCAGAAAATACATGATATAGACTAGCCCCAACCCATTCCCATGCATCTAGGGGTCGAACTCATCATTCTAGGAGCTGTTTCAACCAATTCTAAACAAAGCACTAAAATCTAGGCAATCCAACAACTTGCCTCTATATAGTAGGAAACTGATTCGTTCATTTAATTTTGACTTTTTAGTGAATGAATCCTCTAGAACAAGTAAATATGTACCAAAATTACATCATGGTCATCAAATTACATCATGGTAGATCAATAGTTATATCAAAAAGTGAAACTAGTCAAAACTGGGTGAATTTCTGAGCTGTACAGTGAAAAATAGGCCAAATTTCTCTATGCGCCGCGCCCAAAATCTCTATGCATCACACCACTTTGGAGCTGATTTTGGGGAAATTCTTGAAATCCAAATTGAGCTCATGATAGCTCGTTGGAAAGCCCTACATGTCTACTATCCAACGCAGGGGAAATTTCTAGATTTGGATGTCATTTGCCCCTCCAAAGCTTCAATCTCCCAACGCTGCTTCCTGTGGGTGCAAAAGGTGGCAGAAAGGCCATTTTTAGGGTGTTTTTGACCCTTTAGGCAACCCAAAACTTGATGAAATCCTTAGGTAATCCATAGGAATGCATAACATTTCATAACAGATCCAAAAATATAAAGTTTTCCTCCAAAGGATCTCCCAATTATAAGCGCGCACCAAGTGGCGCGGCACATTGGGCAGAAAAGTCTGTTTTTGCTCAAAAATTCATAGTTCCACACTTTATGTGTGTATTTCCTGTGGTACCACACCCAATGGTAAGGCATCCAGTGGACCTGACTGCACCTTTGCTATGCTTAAGGTGCGAACACTGAGTGCGTCGCACCTATGCACTACGCCTACTTGCAGACCAAGTTTGGAGGCCTTCTCGATGTCCAAGTTGGGCACAAGATAGCTCGTTGGAAAGGTCCTTGAGTCTAATTTCCAACCCAACTATAATTTTTCCATTTGGAGTTCATGTGCCATGTAAAAATTCAAATATCCCAAGACTAGTCAAAATGTGCCAAATGAGGCTGCCTAAAAGAAGAGTGTTGTTGCAGTCAATTTCTAAAGGTCTTCTTCAACTCAAAATTGAGCTCATGATAGCTCATTGGAAAGATATTTGTGTCTAGTTATCATTTGAATTATCAAGCAAGTAATTTCGCCAACCAAGCTAGGAGAAAACTTGATTTTCCCAAGGTCACTTCAGAGGTACATCAATTCTCCCGAGGTAACTGTATTTTTGACATTTCTCTGAAACCATGATAGATGTGTAAAAAATGAAAAATGATTTTCTTCTTGGGTCATTGAAGGACAAAAACCTCTCTCACCTTTTCCAAATTCATCTTTTCTTGCTCAGAAACACAATTTGAAGAAAAACCATCCCTTTTTTGTGATGAATGGATTTTTCCTTGCTTTGCAAGTGATGGAGTTGCAGAGGCTTGGCAAGGGCAACCGGGGCTATGCCTGAAGAATTTCGAAACCAAAAAACTTTGAAAATTACATAGATTTTATTACAAAAGACGAAATTTGACGATTTTTCTTCAAAATAGAGTTTTGAAGAAAAGTCATGATCGATCATTATTACGATGAAATTTTGCAATGAAAACTTATTTTGCACCTCCCTCATGTGCCTGCTGGCATTACTAGCCATTTTGAAGACTAAACTTGCGAAATCCTAGACCTACTAACTAAAATGACTCTTTCCTAACCACGAGACCAAACAAGACTGTACATGACTTTAAAGTTGACTTGATGAGTAGACACGGACCAGCAGGTACATGACATGAGGGAGATGAGTGACAAGATCCTTCCGTTAGAAGATCGATGCTCCTAATGGAATGCAGATGATTGAACTGAATGATACACCTAAAATGAAATGCAACAAAAGAGATTTTGATCTCTGATGGAGGGATGAAAAGACCGACCCTAACATTGGATCCAATGGGGATGGTAGCTCCTTGGAGGTGCCAAGAACTATAGATTTCTGGGAGAGTAGACAATGCCTTATCCATTGGGAAATGGAGTCTAAAACTCAATCTGAAATGCATGACTGAAAACGGATGACTTAACAGCACACATTGACTCTCACTCAATTAAAAACTGACTCAATACTTACACACAACCAACAAACTCGAAAATATGCTCAAAATGGAGCTTATTCATCAAAACCTACTTTAACTGTTCTATTTCACTTCCAGATCAAGTGAAATGAAACAACCAATGCAACCAAGTAAGTATTCTAGTCTCTGTTTGAATTCTCCGCAAGTACTTGCTTATGAGCAACAAGAGAGAACCACTGAAAGGCAACTCCTACGAAAACTTAGAAACAGATCCGTTGAATAATATGGATTTTCTATCCACCTCCAAAAAAACTGCATAAGGATCTCGAAATTCATGCACACTGGGACTTAACTCATCTAATGGATTACTTCTCTTTTCTTCATACCATGAATGCAAACTTTGATCTGAACTTTGTGATGAGACTCCTGCTAAAAATGAAAAATAAACTGGCTACCGGATCAAGTTTATATCAGCACATGTTTCAAGCTCACATGTAGTCAATGGAGAAGGACTTTGACTACAGACATCATCCAACACATCAGCTATTGGATCATGAAAAACTTGAAAAGACTGCTGCAACCCATTTTCTATTGGTTCCGGTGAGATTACATGATTTCCTACATGCTGCTCATTTGAAGATATACTATGCATTTTTCCCTTCAGAAACTGAAATGATTCAAAACAAAATGGTACGAAATCATCTTGTATCATTTGATCATATGTGCCATCTTCCATGTCTTCATCTGCAACTTGACAATCAATGGCATTCGGGGGCTGCAAATATGGATATGAGAAGTCTTGAACAAGGTTTTCATTGCCCTCAAAAAGTTTCAGATCAAGACTTATCGACAATTGAACTCTGATTGCATGAATGTCGTCTCTAATGAACTGAAATGAAGCAAAACAAAAAGGCAAAGATCCTTCACTTACTTCAAAATTTTTTGCACTTTCCTCGTCACTATGATAGCTGATATGCATCGGCTGATCACTGTGTTCGAGCTGCTGAAAATGAACTTCTTCCTCCCACAAACTAGCTGTTGATTTCTCTGCAATATTAGCTTCTGTTTGGAGAGCATAATCATCATCATACTGATCAAACTGAGGCAAATCATTAGTATAAAAGACATCATCAAGCATACATGTCATATCAACATATCTCTCTTCTCCAAAATGATATATAAAACTATCATTATTAGATCTATGACAACTGGGATAAGAAAGAAGATGTTTTGGATCAACAACTTATTCTTCTTCAATCAGCGAGCGATGGGTTTGAACATTATACTCATTCCTTGTGGTGATCCTTTGCATCATCTCTTCCACTGCACTTACCAAAATGTCAAGCTTTTCCTCTGAAGGTGTCAATTTCTCTGGATCCACGTTTTTCATCTCTTCTTCCTTCAACCTTGCCCTTCTGATCAGCAAATGAGCCTCTACATTTACTGCATTGTTCTGCATCTCTTCGAGCGTTGCAAGATTCCTTTCTCTCAGCTAAAACTCCATTTTTGGATCAAAGGCATCTGGGTAGTGCAAGAGATCAGATCCAAGAGGAGGTATTATATTAACCGGCATCGAAAAATAAATTTGGTTAAATCTGGCAGAAAACTGTTGTACTGTCTCCCCTGGTTGTCTTTTCAGCTGGTTATACTCTTCTATAATCAAGAAAGGGTTCAGTCTTACCACCCACCTGTCGAGGAAAACTTTGACGAATTGTTGGAAATCTGAGATGCTCACATTAGGCAGGGTTTTGAACCAAATCTTGACTTTGCCTTGCAAAGAAAGAGCAAAAAGCATAATACTGACATCCTCTTCATCAACTTCAAGAAGGTCAAGGAAAGACTCAAAATTCAGAACATGTCCCTCAGCAGTGATGTTGTCGCGTTCACCATCAA
The DNA here is from genome assembly GCA_031772625.1 of Pinus tabuliformis. Classification (NCBI taxonomy): domain Eukaryota; kingdom Viridiplantae; phylum Streptophyta; class Pinopsida; order Pinales; family Pinaceae; genus Pinus; species Pinus tabuliformis. The sequence goes on along the minus strand of CM062818.1, from coordinate 2,031,022,533 downwards.
ATCTTGGTAGATATAGATCATGATTTTTAGGGAAAGCATGGGATATAGGAGGTAAAATCAGAGGCTTGTATCTATCTGGAATTTTACAAGGTATAGGGGTATGTACAGAAGGTATAGAATCAGTCTTGGTCTCTTGGGGCTCATCAATTTGAAGACGGTCATCACAACATTTAGAAGAAAGGTCTTGATCAAGATCAAAGGCATGCAAAGCTTTGGTATTTACAATCTTCAAAGGGAAGGAATCAAATGCAGGTCAAGGATCTCTTCTCAAACATAATATACTTTGCAAAGCCTTGTTGACATTCTCAAGAAAAGAGAAGAAATAATTTAGAACAAAGAACAAAATGTCTTGGATGAAATTCCAACTTGAATACCTGATCTGTCCATATTGTCCTTTCATGCTTTTGCTAGTCAGGTTCATCCTCTAGTGGAGTCTTTGGATTTGATCTCGAAAATGATTTGGAATCGCCAGGTGAATGATTTTAGCCTTGCTGTGTGTGATCATTGTCCACCATCAACAACCAGATCTAACTTGATTCATGTACTGGGGTGATTGTTTAGATCAGATGTTCAGTTTATAAACTAGACCGGAGATTGACTGAAGCAGCTTTCATCTACTTTTGCTAATGCAAAGCAACAGCGTTTCAAAGGCTACCTGGCTAACTTCAGGCTCCGTCTATAGTCTACAAAGCCAAACAATGAAAATAAACCTTCTCCCCAGTGGAGTCGCACTATGTTAGAGCCTAGATTTTCCTGAGGCTGAAAAGGCAAGGTTCTAGGTCCACATCAAACCACGCTCAGCCTCGTAGCTAGCCCTACGAGGACAGGAGAGGGCTCTCTCCGGGTCACCTCAGTGAATGATGATCTAGGTGGCTTGACATGACTGAAATAAAAGCTAATTTTAGGCTAGGTATGAAGTGCAAGGTTTTGATTTGATTTTTTGGGGGTTTTGTTGGAAAAAAGGGTAAGGCAAATTTTGGGTCCAGGGATGAGGCTTAGTTTTTGCAGAGTTCTGATTGGGGCAAGGAAGGCAATCATTTTGATGATTTGAATTGAATGAATGGATGGATCATACTGGTGAGGAGCTAAGGAGGGAAAGAGGGTCTCAAGAGTCCTCCTCAGACAGTTGAAAACATGTAAAATTAAACAAAATTTCAACGCAGAGCATAACAGTCCAATGAATTCTACCTTAATCACTCATTTATTTGATTTCAGAAGAACAGAGAAGGGAAAATGATACACAAAAACAACATTGAAATTACAATTACATAAAGAAAAACACCATCAAAACACAGAGCCACATGGATCCCAACAAGTGCTGCAAAATCCTAGTCTTTCCTTTGCCAAAAATGCAGAGATAAAATGTACAATGATGTGCCAAGCAATCCCAAGTGTCCAACCATGAAAATGACTAATAAAATACATGATATAGACTAGCCCAACCCATTCCCATGCCTCTAGGGGTCGAGCTCATCATTCTAGGAGCTGTTTCAACCAATTCTAAACAAATCACTGAAATCTAGGCAATCCAACAACTTGCCTCTATATGGTAGGAAACTGATTCATTCATTTAATTTTGACTTTTTAGTGAATGAATCCTCTAGAACAAGTAAATATGTACCAAAATTACATCATGGCCATCAAATTACATCATGGTAGATCAGTAATTATATCAAAAAGTGAAACTAGTCAAAACTGGGCGAATTTCTGAGCTGTACAATGAAAAATAGGCCAAATTTCTCTATGCGCCTCGCCCAAATTGTCTATGCATCGTGCCACTTTGGAGCTGATTTTTAGGCACTTCCTGGAGTCCAAATTGAGCTCATGACAGCTAGTTGGAAAGCCCTCCCTATCTACTATCCAACCCAAGTGGAATTTCTGGATTTGGATGTCATTTGCGCCTCCAAAACTTCAATCTCCCAACACTGCTTCCTGTGGGTGCAAAAGGTGGCAACAAGGCCATTTTTAGGGTGTTTTTGACCCTTTAGGCAACCCAGAACTTGATGAAATCCTTAGGTAATCGATATGAATGCATAACATTTCATAACAAATCCAGAAATATAAAGTTTTCCTCCAGAGGATCTCCCAATTATAAGCGTGCGCCAAGTGGCGCGACGCATTAGGCAGAAAAGTCTGTTTTCACTCAAAAATTCCTAGTTCCGCACTTTATGTGTGTATTGCCTATGGTACCGCACCCAATGGTCAGGCATCCAGTGGACTTGACCGCACCTTTGCTATGCTTAAGGTGCAGACACTAAGTGCGCCGCGCCTATGCACCGCGCCTACTTGCAGACCAATTTTTGAGGCCTTCCCGGTGTCCAAATTGGGTGAAGGATAGCTCGTTGGAAAGTTATTTGAGTCTAATTTCCAACCCAAATAGAATCTTTCAATTTGGAGTTCATTTTCCTTGTCAAAAATTAAATATCCCAAGACTGGTCAAAATGTGCCAAATGAGGCTGCCTAAAAGCAGAGTGTTGTTGCAGTGAATTTCTGAAGGTCTTCCTCAACTCCAATTGAGCTCATGATAGCTCATTGGAAAGATATTTGTGTCTAGTTATCATTTGATTCATCAAGCAAGTCATTTGGCCAACCAAGCTAGGAGAAAACTTGATTTTCCCAAGGTCACTTCAAAGGTGCATCAATTCTCCTGAGGCATCTGTATTTTTTACATTTCTCTGAAATCATGATAGCTGTGTAAAAACTGAAAGAGGATTTTCTTCTTGGGTCATTGAATGAAAAAAACCTCTCTCACCTTTTCAAAATTCATCTTTTCTTGCTTAGAAATACAATTTGAAGAAAAACCATCCCTTTTGTGTGATGAATGGCTTTTTCCTTGCTTTGCAGGTGATGGAGTTGCAGAGGCTTGGCAAGGGCAACCAGGGCTATGCCTAAAGAATTTCAAAACCAAAAAAATTTGAAAATTACATAGATTTTATTACAAAAGATGAATTTGACGATTTTTCTTCAAAATAGAGTTTTGAAGAAAAGTCATGATCGTGCATTATTACGATGAAATTTTGCAATGAAAACTTATTTCGCACCTCCCTCATGTGCCTGCTGGCATTATTAGCCATTTTGAAGATAAACTTGTGAAACCCTAGACTTACTGACTAAACTGACTCTTTGGTGACCACGAGACCAAACAAAACTGTACATGACTTTAAAGTTGACTTGATGAGCAGACATAGACCAACAGGTACATGACATGAGGGAGATGAGCGACAAGATCTTTCCGTTATAAGATCGATGCTCCTATTGGAATGCAGATGATCAAACTGAATGAGACACCTAAAATGAAATGCAACAAAAGGGATTTTGATCTCTAACAGAGGGATGAAAATACCGACCCTAACAAAAGGCAAACATAGAAACACAACAAGTTTAATAAGGAGTTCACCCAACACTCTTGGGCTACGTTTCCTGGTCCAACCTTCAGTGGTGACCTCTCTATTATGTTTTCAAAGCAGATTTTTTACAACAGTGAGCTCAATTTGAGTCTCACTCAATAGATATAAATCAGTAGGACTAGACTTGGATCCCCCAAGTCTCTGGAGTATACAAACTCTCCTTACTGAAACTTGACCTCTATTGGTCACAGTAATATGAGCCTAATCTGAGACTCACATGACAGGCATATACAGAGGAGTTTGCTTCAACCTCTTAAGCCTTCTCAGGAGTACACACACTCTCTGATTCTCTCTGGCTCTGTCTGGCTCAATGCTGCCTTTAGGTCAGCTCGGCTTAGTTTCTCTCTATTCTCTGCTCTTAGCTTTCTTAACTTGCTTTTCTCGCTACTTGCTCTTTCTCTGTCAGTTCATGGCTTTAAAGCCAATCTGCTTCCTAACTGTTCATTTCCGCTTCCCGACGTTCTGGTTCTCCTAATTCTGTCTGTTTGAATTCTCTCTGTTCTGTGTCATCATCACTGTGTAACACCTCACAGGGAGGTGGCCACCTATTTCATGATGAACTGAGTGTTAGTTCTCTTGGAAATGTTTGAACTATTGTTATTTCCATTTAACTCCCAGAATGCCTGCGAACATGATTCCTTTGCCAACTCATCGTTCATGTCAGACTTCAAACCTTTATACAACTCAACCTGTTTACTCCATTGAATATGGTCATCCATCAGATTGCATTTCCGCCATCGATTTGGAGCCTTTAGATCCTACGGTCTCTTTCCATATCGGGCAGGTAAGTAGCATGATGTTTACCTATCCGATGTGAGCGGTTTTCTCTCTCTTCCACCAGACGCATGGCACCCAGTGTTTGGCATCGAGTGAGACTCAGTTAAAACCGCTTACTGCTCGAAGCCCTTTCGATACCCTGCTGGTTTTTGTGTGGGACTTGCCTCTGATGAAATCGGCGAATTTCATACGGTTTTTGACTTTTCGGGTCCAGGTCGCTCAGGGTTTTTTCTTCTCTGAGGGGTTTTCCCAGCGATATGCGATTAGCGACTTATTGCTAATCACATATCAACAACCTCCCCTGTTTCTCAAAAATACTTCCTGTTTTGTTGTTTCGTGGCAGCGCACGTTACCATGGGCCAATGGTCTGTGCGCTTGATCGAGGGTCCTCGTTTCTCAGTGCATCTCACAAATTACAACTGTTCGAGGATATTTCTGATAAGCTCGACCTCTGTAAGACTTTGAAACTTTGGCATGAATTTTACAGAATTATGAAAACTTAGAGAGTTCTTTAGGATCCAATTCATATCACGGCCTTCCCACTGAAAAATATTTTAGACCACCTATTGAAGCCCCAAAAATCGGGTCTACAACAAGGGGGATACCCACTCGGTCTGGACCTTGGTTAGCAGCACCTTTTCCATTTGGTATAGTAGGTCCACTGGGATATGGGACCAGTTTCCCAATATGTGTGTGTGTGTTGAGAATTGATATTTCCTTTCTAATAATTCCTAAGTAAAATGCTTTTATTCTAAATCTAATCTAACAACATGCAATCGTATTCTAATAAACAGAAATATCTAATTCTAAACTAACTCGGGATGTAATCTTTCTGTTATGCAATCTAAAATGATTTCAAATAACAGTTGGTAATAAAAATCATTCAATTGCTATGAGAAAAGAATTCAATAAAGATAAACTATTTCGTATAAAAAGTTAGACGAAATAGTTGTGAAAAACATATCGCATAATAAGATACTCATATATTAAACATAAATAAATAGCTATCACCATATAGAAGTGCCAAATGATAACTCAAGCATTCACGCATTCATATATAAATAACTGAACATGAATATCACCTTAACACATAAGCAGAAATAATGAAGAGATAAAAGTACCATTTATAACTAGTTCTACTGATAAGCTTCAAGCAATAATGATTTATCTTTTCTTTATCCAACATCCACTAAGAGTACAAAAGTGCAACATTAGTAGTAGATATTAAATGCAGATATCAATAAATCCTATTCCATTGATTGATCAAAACCTCCTCGGAGGGTGCAAAAGTGCATGTTTTGAGGACAAGTTTTTGACAAATTTCAGGACCTTTCTCTAAATGCATGAGAAGGGTTTAAATACTACTAACTAAATCTAAAAATAATTTATTACAAAAATGTAGGATGAGGTTTAAATGAATGTCCTTATTTTAGGCAAAAATAAAGCAAAATTAAAACTAAAACTGAATCTAAAACTAACAACAAATTATTTGTGTATCTGTTCCTTGTAATCGCAAGCGTTCAACATTTTCTTGAGGAGAGTTGGTTGGTCGACTTCCGACTTTAGTTGTCCTGCAAAAACAGAATCAGCAAATGCTGGTGCCATATTCTCGGCAGAATTGATGATACATGTGAGAGTCATGCACTGGCTGTGTGGTTTTACCAAGTATGTCCAGTAAGAATCCCAATTCAACTTGGTTAACCTTTTGATGGATTCTGCCATTTCTTGAGCCTTCTGTCTCCATATTTTCTGTAGATGCTATATATTTGGTAGATATACCACTTGATGATATACCTGATAAATACCACTAATCTAGAGTTCGATTTTTGCCTTTCGCCTTTAGCACTTTTTTCTACAAATTTCCGGCTTACAGGCAACTGAGCGATTAGAGGCTTTCCATCTCGAGCGGTTTTGCCTGGCGATCGCGCATCGGAAACTGCCTCCATTTCTCGATCCGGGCTTCCTTGGTGTGATTTTTGCCTCTTGCGCGTTTTTTGTTAGAGGATATAAAGCTTAAATTTTTTGAATATAACGACTCCGGGAGTTCATGGTTTTGAGCTTTAAATTCTCTATTCGTTGTTGGGTGTGGAGCCTGATTATATTCTGTATTCAAAGGTATTGCCGCATTGGACCCTAGTTCGAAATGGGGCGGCAACGCCACCCATAAAATATTCACTGCAAGGGGGGTCCAGGGGGGGTGGCTCCGACCTTTGGGGAGCCGCTCCCCTGGCGGGGGGTTTCGGGGGCAATGCCCCCGAAGCTAAAAACAAATGTAAAATTGCCTTGTAAAAGCATAGTAATTTCTAGTCAATCTGAGCCATTCATTAGGCAGACGATCTGATGGTAGAACTTATGTTTAGTTTAGGGTTTTTTTCCCTAGAAAGCAACCCCTCTCTTTGTATGAGGGAATTGTATTGAGTCTGTGAAATATATGTGTATTCTCTGTGCGAAAAACAGAGAGGTGAGACTGTGAGAGAAAACAGAGGATATTATAGCGGATCTGCTGTAGGTTGTGTCTCTTCATTTCGCTGGATAATAGAAAGGAAGGACTGGCTGTTCGAGGTGGACGTAGCCCAAATTTGGTGAACCACTTATATCTGTGTCTCTCTTGTTTTATGTGTTTTCTGTGTTTATATTTCTACAATATTTTATGTGTTCCATTGCTCCATAATATATAATTTTCTAACAACTGGTATCAGAGCCATATATTGGCTTCAAAGGGATTCTTTGATCCCAGGGGTTTATAGTTCCTGATGAGATCAATGCAGCCTTTTAACATATTTGGGTCTGAAAATAATGGTGGAACAATCATACACAGAAGAACCTCGAGGAGAATGTGTGGAAGATAGTACCATAACTGCTAGGGATCGCAGTGCATTTGCGATATTTACCGGTTTGGAACATGCTGACGAATTGTTCGGGATTCATGCGGCAATTTAACGAAGGTCAGCAAAAGAAAATTGTTCATCCGGCTTTGAAAATTGTTCGTTTTTTGCTACGTGAGGCCACCGGTGCTGGAATCTACGAGGTTCTCATTGGGCTCGTAGTTGGATTAGTTTGATAAAAGTTTTTGAGCAAATCAAATTGAGAGAGGATGCATCAGAATCACATCAGCAATAAAAAGAATAATTAATGAAGTCAAAATTATTGCATGTAAATGGGCATACTACTGTAAGACCTGGTAAGGCATGTGTACCCTTCAGTGATCACCGATAAAGTCTGGGTTAGACCTAGGTGATAGGGGGATGTCAGGTTAACAATACCCCGGGTAAAAACCTTGAGGGGGGTAAGAGCTAGATGACCAGGATTGTCTCACTTAGAGACTGATTATACCAACTCCACCACTGCTCCATTTGCTAGACAATGACTCCTCTTTGGACCTGGCTATTTCTCATCTTCATCGTCATCCTTGAAGACCAATTGAAACTGAGCATGTTCTCAGTTTCTCCCTGGTTACAACTTTTGTTAGCATATCTGCAGAATTCTGGCTAGTGTGTATCTTTTCTAGCTTCAACTCTCCATCTTCCAACACTAATCATATGAAATGGTACTTGAGCTGTATGTGTTTAGTCCTGGAATGAAATGTTGAGTTCTTTGCAAGATGAATGGAACTTTGGCTATCACTATATAACGTGCCCATATCATGCTCCTTACCCAATTCACCCATAAAACTTTGTAACCAAATCATTTCTTTACTAGCCTCTGTAGCAGCAACATACTTTGCTTCTGTTGTTGAAAGTGCAAAAAAAAATTGGATTTTTGAAACCCAACTAACAGCTACTCCACCAACAGTAAATGCATATCCTGTAGTGCTCCTCCTGTTATCTCTGTCACCTGCCATATCTGCATCAACATATCCCTGTAGAGAAATCTTTGAACCACCAAAGCATAATGCTTGATTTGTGGTACCTTTCAAATATCTGAGAATCCATTTCACTCCCATCCAATGTTCCTTTCCTGGATTGTTCATGTACTTGCTTACAACTGTCATTGCATGTGCAATATCAAGCCCTGTGCAGACCATTGCATACATTAAGCTTCCAACTGCTGATGCATATGGAACTTTAGACATATAATCCATGTCTTCTTGGGTCTTTGGGCACATTTCCTTACTAAGTTTGAAATGGCTAGCAAAAGGTGTACTAACTGGTTTTGCATTGTGCATATTAAATCTTTTCAACACCTTTTGTATGTACTCATTCTGAGACAATGTTAATTTACAATTTTTCCTGTCTCTAGTTATTCTCATACCAAGGATTTGTTTTGCAGCTCCCAAATCCTTCATTGCAAATGAATTTCCCAATTTTCTTTTGAGAACATTTATTTCCTGCATGTTAGACCATGCAATAAGCATGTCATCTACATACAATAACAATATAATATAGCTGCCATCATTTTGCTTTTTTAGATAAACACATTGATTTTATTCTTCAATGTAGTTTTTCCTGTAGGCAACCTGACTAAGTCCCAAGTCTGGTTATGCATTAAGGAGTCCATCTCTTCTTCCATGGTTGTTGGCATTATGATTCAGGTGTTGTCCTTGATGGCAAACCCATTCAGGTGATAAATCAAGAAGGACGCAGGAAATATGTTCATCAAGTGCGTCCCCGCAGGTATACCATACAGAACCCGCGTCCAGGGACGCAGGCCAGCCGTTCAGGAGGTGCGTCCGCCCAGTGCACACATTTCAAGGCAGAGAAAAGCACGTGGGGGTTTCTTGTGTGGTATCTAGCCGACGGTTTTGTGTTTCTATGGTGTCGGCTCGTGGTTTTGTTCCATGTTTTGGGGAGAAGCTTGCCTATATAAAGCAAAGGAGTTCATTTGGATTAGACACCATCTTGGTTGAATATCTTTTGGTGAGATCTAGTCCAGATCTATGAAGGCGAATCTTCTAATGGACTGTGATCTCTATGGCGCATGATCAGATCTGTGGATCTGAGTGTTTGGGTTGGTTCTGAAGTCCTCATATCTTTTATATCTGAAGGGACGCAGGTTCAGTGAAGGGCAAGTGCGCCGGGACGCAGTACAGTAAAGGCTCAGGTGCGTCTCTGAGGCAAAGGACGCGGCGTAACTGTGTTATTGGGTGCGTCTCTGAAGCAAAAGACGCGGCGCGATAGTGTTTTTGGGTGCGCCGGTCGCAGCAAAGCATAGAGGAACAGTGCGTCGGCACGCAGAATAGTGGAAGGTTGACTGCGTCCAGTCGCAGGTCACAGAAAGAAAATATGCGTCCCTGTCTTAAGATGATCTGTTGACTGTATATTTCTGTTCATAAGGTGTTCTGGGTTATTTCTGTAATTACTGATCTGATATCTGTAGTGCACTGTATCTGTTGTATACTTGCTGATCTTTTGATTCTTCATGAAAAGAAGTAGGGGGTTGTAGCTCCCTTCCAGGAGAGACTGGAAAACGAGAGAGAGTTGTAGCTCTCTGCAGGTTGCAGCCTGCGTGCTGGTAAAGGACTGCACCAGTACAAAATCATTGTAAAAAGAATTTCTTGAAAGAAGATAGAGACATATTGCAGCAGGTGGTTTTCTCCCGCATTGGGTTTCCACCTTACATCTTGTGTTCTTTGGTGTGACTGTCTATTTTCTTTATTCATGCTCATTATTTTATGGTACTGATATGCAAGAATAATTCAAAAGATCAAATAAGGAAGATTTGGTAAATTGCTTGATAATACTGATTCACCCCCCCTCTCAGTATTATTTCCAACAATTGGTATCAGAGCAGGTCCTTCAGAAAAGCTTGATCGCTTGAAGGTAGATCGTTCATCATGAGCAACTACGAGAGAGAAGCATCAATCAGGCCACCAGTTTTTGATGGGACAAACTTCAATTATTGGAAGGTAAGAGTTACTGCATATCTTCAATCTCTTGGTACTGAAGTTTGGGACATTGTAGAAACAGGCTATGCTTTTCCTTCAGCTACTCCTACAGATCCAGCTGAGAAAAAGAAGTATGAAACAAATGCAAAAGCAGTCAGTACTCTATTAGGAAGTATATCCCAAACAGAATTCATGAAGGTAATGCATTTCAAATCAGCAAAAGAAATATGGGACAAAATGATCACAAGCTATGAAGGAGATGAACAGGTAAAACAAGCCAAACTTCAAACTCTCAGAATTCAATATGAGACTCTCAAGATGTATAATGATGAAAGTGTGGCTAATTATTTTCTTCGGGTAGATGAGATTGTAAATTGTATGAAAAATTTGGGTGAAGAAGTAAAGGAGTCTCTAGTAGTTCAAAAGATTCTAAGATCATTATCCCCCAAGTTTGAATCCAAAGTATCTGCAATAGAAGAAAAAGAAAATCTCCGTGTTCTTACTATGTCTCAGCTACATGGAATTCTAACTGCTTATGAAATGAGAAAGGGAGGACCATCAGACAGAAGGGAGGCTGCTTTTAAAGCATCAGGCAAAGAAGATTACTATGAAGCAAGCCATGATCCAGAAGAAGAGGAAGAAGAATCAAATTTTGTCAGAAATCTTCAAAGAGGTTCTGGAAGGTTCAGAGGTAAGCTACCTTTCAAATGCTTTGCTTGTGGAAGAGTAGGTCATTATGCTGCAAAATGCTCTTATAAGGATAAAGGAAAGGAACCAGTTAGATGGAACAAGAAACAAAGCGCAAATAAGAAAAGCTACTACACCCATGAAGATAGTGATGGCTTATCAAACAGTGATGAAGATGAACAAGGTAATAAATATAGGTTGTTAATGGCATTTGAAGATGATGATTATGAGGATGCTGTAGATGTGGATAACCTTTATGATGAAATTACTAGACTCAAGAGATGCATAGAAGAAAAGAACATGATTATTGATACTCTACAATTCCAAATTGATGAAAAGGAAAAACATCTTGAAAAATTAGAAGGTGAAATTGTTGGTCTTAGAAAAGAAATTGAGAAAACAAAAACTATTAATCTCAAGTTTGTCAAAGGATCTGAAACTTTGGATGAGATTATCAGTGTGCAGCGATCTCCACTAAATAAGACAGGTTTGGGCTATAATGGAGAAACTTCTCAAGCATCCACTTCAAAAAGTTATCTTGATGCAGCAAGAAGAAATGAGCAAGAGCACAAGGAAGATCATCAGGTAAAGCAGGGACAAATGTCAAGCAGAAACTATCAGGGGCAATCCAGCTTAAGGGTGAACAAAAGCCACAACCAGCCACAGGTAAAATCTTCTCAATTTGGTTCAAGAATAGATGAAAATAGAAATTACAATCAGTTGGCTGGTAGATCCAATAATCGCAGAAGCTTCTTCAATGGACAATGCTTTTCTTGCCATAACTTTGGTCACAAAGCAGCTCAATGTGTTGCGTATAAAACAATCATGACTAGAGAAGCTCAAAAACAAAGAAGTATGACAGGGATTACAAAAAGGACCTATAACAACTTTTCAGCTCTTGAAAATGAAGTTGAATGTTCTATTTGCAATAATTTTGGACATAAAGACTTTGAATGTAGAAGCAGGTTTCCGGAAAGAAAGGTACAAGAGCAGAAAAAGGAACAAGCCTCAGACGCCAAAACATGGAGAATAAAGGAACCTCAAACAGAAAGATGTGGGATAGCATTTTATGCAGAAGGACAAGAAAATCTATGGTACATTGACAGTGGATGTTCGAAGCATATGACAGGTGATAAAGAAAAACTTGAGTCTTATTCTAATTTAGAAAAGGGAAAGAAAGTCTCTTTTGGAAATGATACTCCTGCAACTATAAAAGGAAAAGGTATTGCTCCTTTAAAAGAAGATGTTAAGGCTGGAAATGTTTTGTTTGTTGATGGATTGAAGCATAATCTACTAAGTGTCAGCCAGATGTGTGATCAAAGAACCGAGGTTATATTCAGATCAAATGGATGCCTTGTTCGTGATCTTGATACAGGTAAAACAGTTCTCAAAGGAAAGAGAACTCCAAATAATCTATACATATTTGATGAAGGACAACAACAATGCTATCTAAGCAAGAATGAAGAGCACTGGTTATGGCATCGAAGGTTGGGACATCTAAGCTTCTCACAATTAAGGAAAGCTTGCAAATATCAGGCAGTTCGCGATCTTCCAGATATCAAAATTCCTGACAACACCATATGCAGATCATGTCAGTTTGGAAAACAAACCAGAACTAACTTTCCAGAGAAAGAAGGATCAGCCAGCATGCCTCTTGAGCTAGTACATACAGATGTATGTGGACCATTCAGAAAAAGAACACCTAGAGGAGAGGAATACTTGATATTATTTATTGACGATTTCTCCAGGTTTGTTTGGTTAGGACTTATGAAGCACAAAGATGAAGCATTCGAAAAATTCAAAACCTTCAAAGCCTTGGCTGAAAATGAATCAGGTCACAAAATTAAGTGCCTCAGATCTGACAGAGGTGGGGAATTTACTTCAAATGAATTTTTCAATTTTTGTGATGAACATGGGATAAGGAGAGAATTCTCTACAGCTAGAACGCCTCAGCAAAATGGAGTTGTTGAAAGAATGAACAGAACAATCCAACAAATGGCTCGTGCTATGCTTGATGAATCAGGAACCCCCGCAACCTTCTGGGGTGAGGCTGCACATACTGCGGTTATTATTCTCAACAAGACAAATGTCCGGGTGAACAGCACTCAAACCCCTCATGAGCTCTGGAGTGGTAAAACTCCTTCGGTAAAGCACTTCAAAATATTTGGGAGCAAATGCTATATCAAGAATACTGAGGAGCAGCTTGGCAAACTTGATCCTAGAGCAGATGAAGGCATTCTTCTTGGCTATTCTCCACATAGCAAAGCATACAAATGCTACAATAAAAGACTTGGCAGAATTGTTGACAGCATTGATGTAGTGGTTGATGAAAATGGATATATTCCTAGGCAAATACATCGTGAAGACATCGAAGAAGATGAGAGCTACCCTCAAAGACAGAATGATGAAGAAGAAGAACCTCAAGAAGAATCTCAAGAAGAACCTCACAAAGAAGCAGAAGAACGGACAAGAATAGAAGAAAAGACTCCATCCAGATATGTTCAGAAGAACCATCCAGAATCTCAGATCATGGGACAAAAAGAAGCAGGTATACAAACTAGAATAATAGTTGCAGAAGCTTCAAGCTATTTGGCATTACTTTCCTCCACCGAACCACAAAATGTGAAAGAGGCATGCAAAGATGAATGTTGGGTGAAAGCAATGGATGAAGAACTTGAGCAAATCGAAAAGAACAACACTTGGGAGCTGGTTCCTAGACCAAAAGATAAGAATGTTATTGGAACAAAATGGGTCTTCAAAAATAAATTGAATGAAAATGGAGAAGTAATTAGAAACAAAGCCAGACTCGTTTGTAAAGGGTATGCGCAGCAAGAAGGAATAGACTTTGAAGAAACTTTTGCTCCTGTTGCAAGACTTGAGGCCATCCGAATGTTCCTTGCTCTCTCAAGTTTTCAGAACTTCAAAGTATTTCAAATGGATGTGAAATCAGCCTTTTTGAATGAAGACTTGGAAGAAGAAGTGTACATTGAACAGCCAGATGGGTTCATTCTTGGAAATGATCCAAATCTTGTATGCCGATTGAAAAAGGCTCTCTATGGTCTCAAACAAGCTCCAAGGGCTTGGTACTACCGGTTGGACAAATATCTTCATCAACAAGGTTTCTTAAAAGGTTCAGCAGATAGCAATCTGTATATAAAAGTTGAAAATGACAAATTGCTAATACTTGTTGTGTATGTAGATGACATTATTTTTGGCAGCAATGAAGAAGCTATGAGTCAAAGCTTTGCCTCAGTCATGCAGAAAGAATTTGAAATGTCCTTGCTAGGAGAACTGACATATTTCCTTGGTTTGCAAATCCAATAGAAGGAAGGAGGAATCTTTTTATCTCAAACCAAGTATCTCAAGCAGATTTTGAAGAAATATGGCATGGAAGATGCAAAACCAGTATGTACACCCATGGTCACAGGATGTAGTCTCAGTGCAAATGATGAATCTGCAGCAGTACATCAACCAACCTACAGATCTATGATTGGAAGTTTACTATATTTGACAGGTACCCGACCAGACATCATGCATGCAGTTGGAATAGTTGGAAGATTTCAGGCAAATCCGAAGGAGACTCATCTTCAAGCAGTGAAGAGAATTTTCAAATATCTTCAAGGGACTCAAAATTATGGCTTATGGTATCCTAGAAATACAGATCTTACTCTTCATGCCTATACAGATGCAGATTGGGCCGGAAGCGTGGATGACAGGAAAAGCACAAGTGGTGGTGCGTTCTTTATGGGTCCCAGACTGGTCTCTTGGTTCAGCAAGAAACAGAGTTCAATTGCCTTGTCTACAGCTGAAGCAGAATATGTTGCTGCTGCATCTTGTTGCACCCAACTCCTTTGGATGATGCAGAATTTGCAGGATTATCAAATCACTTGTACTCCTCCAATCCCTATCTTATGTGACAACACAAGTGCAATCAGCATCTCAAAGAATCCGGTTATGCATTCAAAAACCAAGCACATACCAATCAAGTACCATTTTCTCCGGGAACAAGTACTTGAACAGAAGGTCAAGTTGGAGTATGTTCCTTCTAAGGAGCAAGTTGCTGATATTTTCACCAAACCGTTGCCCAGGGACACTTTTGAATACCTCAGGCAAAAGCTGGGGGTTGTTGATGCATCATCTTACTGTTGATCATCTTCCTATTGGTGGTATAGGCTCAGGGGGAGCACATAATGCATTGTTGGCATTATGGAGAAGGAGATCTTGGAAATAGCTGCAATATGTCTCTATCTCCTTCATGATGGATTTCTGGTTACAGATCTGGAGATGCATGAGCATAGGGGGAGCATACCCTTTGCCCTTGATGTCAAAGGGGGAGAATGAAGCTGAAGATTATGTGGTTGCCATCAAGTCCAAAGGGGGAGATTGTTGGCATTATGATTCAGGTGTTGTCCTTGATGGCAAACCCATTCAGGTGATAAATCAAGAAGGACGCAGGAAATATGTTCATCAAGTGCGTCCCCGCAGGTATACCATACAGAACCCGCGTCCAGGGACGCAGGCCAGCCGTTCAGGAGGTGCGTCCACCCAGTGCACACATTTCAAGGCAGAGAAAAGCACGTGGGGGTTTCTTGTGTGGTATCTAGCCGACGGTTTTGTGTTTCTATGGTGTCGGCTCATGGTTTTGTTCCATGTTTTGGGGAGAAGCTTGCCTATATAAAGCAAAGGAGTTCATTTGGATTAGACACCATCTTGGTTGAATATCTTTTGGTGAGATCTAGTCCAGATCTATGAAGGCGAATCTTCTAATGGACTGTGATCTCTATGGCGCATGATCAGATCTGTGGATCTGAGTGTTTGGGTTGGTTCTGAAGTCCTCATATCTTTTATATCTGAAGGGACGCAGGTTCAGTGAAGGGCAAGTGCGCCGGGACGCAGTACAGTAAAGGCTCAGGTGCGTCTCTGAGGCAAAGGACGCGGCGTAACTGTGTTATTGGGTGCGTCTCTGAAGCAAAAGACGCGGCGCGATAGTGTTTTTGGGTGCGCCGGTCACAGCAAAGCATAGAGGAACAGTGCGTCGGCACGCAGAACAGTGGAAGGTTGACTGCGTCCAGTCGCAGGTCACAGAAAGAAAATATGCGTCCCTGTCTTAAGATGATCTGTTGACTGTATATTTCTGTTCATAAGGTGTTCTGGGTTATTTCTGTAATTACTGATCTGATATCTGTAGTGGACTGTATCTGTTGTATACTTGCTGATCTTTTGATTCTTCATGAAAAGAAGTAGGGGGTTGTAGCTCCCTTCCAGGAGAGACTGGAAAACGAGAGAGAGTTGTAGCTCTCTGCAGGTTGCAGCCTGCGTGCTGGTAAAGGACTGCACCAGTACAAAATCATTGTAAAAAGAATTTCTTGAAAGAAGATAGAGACATATTGCAGCAGGTGGTTTTCTCCCGCATTGGGTTTCCACCTTACATCTTGTGTTCTTTGGTGTGACTGTCT
>CM062818.1:2029186382-2029203882 GCA_031772625.1 Pinus tabuliformis | reverse complement strand
GATGTGTTCTTCATGGATTTTTGGACCTCCCTAGAGAATCTACGTGTCCTCAGAGAGTCGGTGAACTTGCACAACGTAGAGGAAGCCACAACGACTGAGGAGGAAGACAAAGAGGCGGTAGTAAGTGGAAACGATGAGACAGAGGCATGGGGAATGAATAAAACAGAAAAGCAGAGATCAGAGAGTTTTTGTTGTTGTGAATAACCAAAGTGAGAGGCAGTAGAGGTAGGAGAAGCAAGAGAATAGGAGTGAAGGAGAACCTCAGTAGAACAAAGATCAACATCATAAAAGTTTATACCAAGGTTGGGCTAGAGCCCAAGAGGTTGGAGCCTCAAAACTAAATAGGATTGAAATCCTTGGGAGTTGGTGTTCCTAAGTGCAGAACCATTGCAAAACAGAGTTGGTGCTCTGGAGGTTGGAGCCTCACTGAAGTCCAAGTTGGAGCTTGGAAACTGATCACAACCAGAAATATACTTAGATTGTATTTATTTCATTGCATTGTTTTGTGTTAATAAAATAAATTATTCCTGTCAGGCTAGGTAGTAACTCCATAAATTAATTCATATTTTATTCCTTGAGGTTGGTCTTTATTATATACATGAGGGAGAGACTGTTCACTTCATCTCCCAATGATTGTTCATATTTTTTATTATTTATTTACATTAATTACATTCACCCAATCCTGATGATTAGGTGTCAACATTCCCCCCCTTAATTTGAAGGGATGTTGGTGAGTCCAAGCATCATTATGAATCATTCAATCTTTTCTCTTCCAAGCGCTTTGGTTGTTTGCAATTTGCTCATTAGTGGAACAATAACGGAGATGGATTGTTTTGGTCTCAACATGATGTCCAATCGGATGATATTTAGTATTGATGTGCTTCTTTTGTTCATGGAACTTTGGGTTCTTGGCCAACTTTATTGCATAGGTATTGTCAATCATAAGTGGAGTTGATTGTAATTTTTTTACTTGCAAATCTTCAAGAATTTTCCTGAGCCACACAATTTCTTTTGTTGCCTCAGCTGCTGCCACGTATTCTGCTTCTGTTGTGGAATCTGTTGGAACTGATTGTTTGCGTGATCTCCAGAGAAAGCTCCTAATCCAAGACTCATAGCATATCCTGAAGTAGATACCCTAGTTTCTTTGTCTCCATCAAAGTCTAAATCAGAATATCCAATCAAGGTGAAGTCGTCCACCCGTGTATACTTGATTCCAAAGTCTTGAGTTCCCTTCAAGTACCTTAGAACTCTTTTTACAGTAGACCAATGTCCCTCACAAGGCTTTTGCATAAACCTAAAGAGGATTCCAACAGAAAACGAAATGTCTGGTCTGGTAGTAGTTAGGTAGTTGAGACTTCCTACAAGCTGTCTATACTTTGTTGCATCCTCAAATTCTTTTCCTTCAATAGATGTGAGCTTTAAGTTTTGTTCCATTGGAGTAGTAAGAGGATTGCATTTTGTCATGCAAAACTTGTTCAACAAATATCCAATATACTTCTTTTGAAAACGAAATATGGACTTTGGATGTTGAGTTACTTCAATACCAAGATAGTAATGAACATAGCCCAAATCAGTCATTTCAAAACTTTTCCCGAATTCCTTCTTTATGGATGCAATGTAGCTTTCATTGTTCCTTGTCATCAAAAGATCATCTACATATACCACAAGATATATAACTGTTTTTCCAACTTTCTTTACAAATAAAGTTGCATCATCAAGATCATAATGTTTGAAATTGAGTTTCAGAAGATGCTCAGTTAGTTTTTCATACCAGGCTCATGGTGCTTGTTTGAGGCCATACAAGGATTTCACAATTTTTCATACTTTTTGTTCATGTCCTTTCACAACAAATCCTTCAGGCTGGGACATAAAAACATTCTCTTTTAGATCTCCATTCAATAAAGAAGTTTTTACATCCATTTGATGGACTTTCTAACCGTTCTGAGCTGCTAGGGCAAAGTGTGTCTGGATGGTAGACTATTTTGTTGTGGGGGCAAAAGTCTCCTCATAATCGACCCCTTCCTTCTGTGAAAAACCTTTTGCCACAAGCCTAGATTTATACTTGTTCTTGTAGACCCACTTGCAGCCAATTGGTTTGGTTCCTAATGGAGGATCAACCAACTTCCAAGTGTCGTTCTTTATGAGGGCATCATACTCCTTTTGCATCGCTTCTTTCCATTCATCATTAGAAGCAGCTTCTTTGAAGGAAGTTGGTTCAAAATCTGTAGACAAGTTTAATTCACAATCATAAGAAACATCCATATCAACAAGTGAATTAGAGTCATCTACATCACCTCCATTTTGCCGGTTTGAATTTCTAGTTCCTGCCTTTCCAACCTCATCAAGATGAACACTTTCAAGTGTCTTTGTTATCCACTTTGGGGGACCTTTCTCAGATGGTCCAGGCTGCTCCGTTGATTGATTTGGGACTGAATCAAGATTGAGTCTCCCAATTCTATCATTCACATCACTTAAAGCATCATCCATTGTTGGTGTTTCATGCGGGGGAGAGTGTTCTTCAGAAGAAGATTCCACATGTTGATCTAGTATAGGAATCCCCCCTTCAAGATGTGGAATCTAATTATCAAATTCTTGAAATGATTTTTCATTTTCGAATCTATCCAAGCAATCAAGTTACCGCTCAACAACATTGTCAGTTTTGGATGATTCAAGAAAAATTACATCTCTAGATACAACAAACTTTTTATTGACTTCATCACAGAGATGATATGCTTTGGAGGTGTTTGAATACCCCAGGAAGATACACTTACGACTTCTTGCACCAAGTTTGTTTCTATGTACCTTTGGTATCAAGGCATAACAGGTGGAACCAAAGACCCTGAGATGCTTCACCGAAGGAACATGCCCATACCACATTTCATATGGAGTCTTGTTTCTAATAGCATTATATGGACATATATTATTTATATATGCAGCACATAGAATAGCATTAGCCCAAAACATTATCTTTACATTTTTGAAGAAGAGCATGGAGCGTACCATATTTAAGATTGTCCTATTCATTCTTTCAGCTACACCATTCTGTTGGGGATTATAAGGTACAGTTGTTTGATTTTTTATCACATGTTGGCGAAGATAGTTTTCAAATTCATTTGATGTCTATTCTTTTCCATTATCAGTGCGAATAGACCCAATATGAGATTGTGCATCATTTTCAATCCATTTATGAAAGTTCTTGAATGTTTGAAAAGCATGAGATTTGTTCTTCAATAAATAAACCCAACACATTCTAGTGTAGTCATCAACAAATGTCATCATATATTTATTTCCATTTGCAGAAGGAACAGGCATTGGACCACATAAATTTGAATGAATGAGTTCAAGTTTTCTATGTGCTCTTGAGTTTGAATCATGAAAAGATTATTTTCTATGCTTTCCTAGAATGCAAGCATCACATTTCTTAAATTTCCTAGTAATTGTAGGCAAACCAGCAACACCATTTTTCTTAAACAAGCGGAGGCTGTCATAGTTCAAATGTCCAAATCTAGCATGCCATAATAAACTTGATGGAAGTGTACCTTGTTCATAATGAGAATTGTATGAGAAATGTTGTGCACGATCAAAGGTACCTTGTAGCTTGAGAAGCCTTTCTTCCTCTAATCCCCTCATGACAACTGAGTGGTCAGATGCTTTTCTCACCTCAAGCTTGCCATCAAACATATGAATGGAGTGACCTTTCTGGCGGACGTGGACCAAGGACAACAAGTTTCTCTTGAGCTGTGGGAGATATAGAACATGATGCAGAAGAAAGTCTGGAAGACTAGGCAATTTAAGCCTAATTGTGCCAAGCCCTGATGGCTTGATTTTTGATTGGTATGCAAAGTATACTGCTCCATCAACATTGTCAGTAAATTCTTCAAAAATCTTTTCTATGATTCATGTGGCAAGTTGCTCCTAAATCAAGCAACCAATCATTTTTCCAAGAAGCAAGTGAAGCATTAAATAAATCTTCATTTACTCCAATATTACATTGTGCCACAACATAGTGAGCGGATTCAGGTGCTTTACCTTTGTCTGTGTCATTAGTTTTGCCTTTTTGTTGGTTTCTTTGCTACTCAATTTTGACCCATGGTAACTTGCATGTAGAGGCATCATGTGATCCATTTCTTTTGCAGTGTATGTAGTGCAAATCTGCCTTTTCTCCTTGAGAGTGTTTTCCCCCCTGCCTCTGAAATATCTTCCTCTTCCTCTTCGACTACCTCTTCCTCTGGAAGAATCTTGAGCATGATTCTTTTCTTTATGAGCAAGAAACACAGCCTCTTCAGAAGATTCAGGGGTTGTCTTCTTTCCAAAATATTTCTGTCTTTCAGCAAATTTTTTCACAAGAGAGTCAAAGGTAATATCTTTGAGATTTCCATTTTCTTGCAATGACTCAAGATAATTGGAGTAACTAGGATAAAGTGCCTTGAGAAAAGCGATAAGAGGAATATCCAATTCAACCTTAGTGGATTTGATATCATTAATTATAGATTTTACTTCAGATGCAAGAGCAAGAGGATCATTATTTTGTAATTCAAGAGTGAAGAGTTTAATCATGAGTTGGACAACTTCAAGTGCAGAATGTGAATCATAGAGTTCTTTCAGCTTTTGTAAGGCTTCTAAAACAGTTGAAAATGGCAAAATATGGCAGCTCACCTCTTCATTTATAGATGTTGTGATTAATGCATAAGCTTTGCTGTTCTTATTTTCCAAAATGGCGAGTTCTTTGTCTGAGTTAGGTTGTTTTGGCTCTTTGTCTCCGTCTCCAATGCACACTCCTTTCCACAACTCATTGAAAATGAGGGTGTGTTTTATCATCCAGGACCACTCAAGATAGTTCTCCTTGCCAGTGAGAACTATTCCCACAATGGATATGATTTAATGTATAATGTAACAAAAAAAACTTCTGTCTAATATAATTCAACATAAATATATTGTGGAGCTCCTCCAATACACAAAAAAAACTGTACAGCACATTCAACACTTCATGCCACAGTGTTTGACCCATGACCTTGTTTTAAAAAACTCTATTCAACACATGGCATTCAACTATTTTTATATGCCAAAAGGTTCAACGCATACATGAGTGGGGCAACATATGGTGAGTGTAAATACAATGTAATACACAACGTTCAATACATGGTGAATGTAAATACAATGAAACTATTCAAACTTCAATGGAACCAACGTTCAATGTAATACATCATAAATATCAACGTTCAATGTAATACAGCATTCAAGAAACTATTCAACGCACAACCACAGTTCAATGACCACAACCATAGTTCAACCAACGTTCAAGAAACTAACGTTTAATGTAATACAGTGTAAATACAAGAACTGTATATATGGGGCAACGTTAACAACCATATATGATACCAATGCGCATATCAAGAATGAAAAACACAACGTTCAATTCAGACGCAGTCAATATATCAACCCAATACACCATAGACTGCTCACAACAATACACACCATATGTTATCACCAATCGAATTGTTCCAGCGGTCTTGAATGCACCACACCAACCTCACAGTCAGAATACTATTCAAACTCGCATGCTTAGTGTGTATCAATGGATTGTTTCTCAGACAATGCAACATATAATATCGTTTCAATGCAACCCACAGACAACGTATGCAGTAAACATGAAGATGAGGTATATGACTAACAGATATGGGACTCTCCAGAGTGCACCCACAAAACCTGCAGCTGAGACCAGCAGCAGAACGACTCCTATGGTGATGCGAAGCCAGTGGAAAAACATCATGCAACAGCATGTCCCCTTCGCTTGTTTGTAATCACAAAGGTAAATATCACCAGGGCCAACAACGCAACATATCATACCAGCATATCACTAGCATAGTCACCTCCACGCTCACCGCACCGTTCTATCAATTAGAAACAAAATGAAATCCAGGCTTACCACTCTTCCACTTTGGCGCTCTCTAGGAATAATACTTTGCCAACCGCTCTTTGAGTTCTTTTCTTTTAGGTTTTACCATTGCCGGAACGTTCTCCTCGCTTCGACCCGAGATCGATACGCCATTTGACACCCATGACAACAGATTATATGAAACAACAGATTATACCATGTCAGGGCAACGTAGTGTTATATGCAGGCGATTATAAAAAACCGGTCAGAGAAGAGAAGAGGGGCAGTGCTCTGTATGCAAAGAAGAACATAGCCGGAATAGGGAGTTACAAATCAGAGGGAAGCCAAAAATGGCATTGGCTCTGATACCATGTCAGGCTAGGTAGTAACTCCACAAATTAATTCATATGTTATTCCTTCAGGTTGGTCTTTATTATATACATGAGGGAGAGACTGTTCACTTCGTCTCCCAATGATTGTTCATATTTCTTATTAATTATTTACATTAATTACATTCACCCAATCCTGATGATTAGATGTCAACACTTCTAGCTATCTATTTCTGTCTTTCATATATATATATATATATATATATATATATATATATATATATATATATATATATATATATATATATAGATATATATATATATATATATATATATATATATATATATATATATATATATATATATATATATATATATATATATATATATATATCTGTGTGTGTGTGCGTGTGATTTTGTTAACAACATGAAAAACAAAGAAAAAGAAATACAGATTCACCCCCCTCTCATTATTTCCAATAGAAGGGTCTCCCATCAAGGCTTCAGAGTGTTCCCATGCACTCTTGGCCTTGATGATCTCATTTGAAATAGAAATTTGTCTAAGTCTGGATGATTGATTGAGGAGTGGCCAAGATGTGTTTCAGACACAAAACCACACACATCACATACTAACTCATCAAGAAAAAAAATCGAAAAAACTTAATCAATAATGAGTATTTATGAAAACACCACTTTTTGCATATTCCCCAACTATAAATAATGAACTACAACCCAAAAGTGTCATTTTAAAACAAGAAAGATGTTGTGACCATGAAACACATATATTGATCCGAATGGAAAATGGCATCTACCCATGATATTCACCCACCCATAGAATTTACCCATGGTATTGTAAGTGGAATCCACTCGTGGTATTCATTCACCCATGGTATTTACCCACCCATGGAACTTACCTGTGGTATTGTAACCAAAAAAGGCTATAACTAACAAGTCACATTTTGTAAAAGGACAGATTGTCCACCATAATGTAGCCTTTTTTTGTGTAAATCAGCTTTTTATATTAAGACAAAAATACATATTTACAAAAGGTCTGCTCGTGCAGACAGAAGACTGTATCGCTACTCCGCATACACATCATCTTGACCAAAAAGACGTCCTACAGAACCCCGGGCACACCACGCATGGCGGCCGTGACAGTTTGGGGTTGAAAAAAAAAATGCAGACAATGAACAAACTTAGACCAGATGAAGCCATAGACAGTAAAAGAAAAAAATATAACTAGTTGATCAGACAGAATTCCAGGGTCATCGATCGCATATCTAGATCCTTGCCCCAAGAACTCATCCAAAGCTTGCCGCAGCGACCCGTTACATCTCGAGAACCACATAATTCTTGGGGGAATCCTGACCAGTCGGAGCTTTGGCTTTGCCTGCCTGCGGTGGCGCTGAGAGCGTGCTCTTGCTGTTGCTTGTGATCCCCTCCGCCCTTTCCCCAGCATTTGCAGCATCCTGACATATAGAATGGCGCAGAAGACTGATCAAGACAGTCAGTTTTTTAGAAATGTTGTCGAATCGCTGCTCCAGGCTGCTGATTTTGAATTCCAGGCCTTCCAAGATCGCTGCATGCTCAGCAGAAGTAACGACAATTGCATGTTGAGCCTGGCTTATATAGTCACCCTGCATACTTATGGCTTTTTCCAGCGTTGTTTTCATTCTCCACATTTCTGCTTGTGTGAAGACATATTGGGTGGTTCGAGTAGTAGAAGTTCCAGTGTCGTGGATCCATTCCATGTCCTTTTCCAGCTCCTGCTCCTCCAAATTCTCCTCTTCCTCATTCACAATGGCCTCCAGCTCCTCGATCTTTCGTTTTTCTCGCTGCGCTGTCCTTGCTTCATAGACCTCTTGGGCTTGTCTGAGATCCCGGTTTGCAGATGCATTTCTGCTTCCCTCACCCGCCATTATCTTGAAATCGAGCACCTGGCTACACTGTATTCTAAGGGCCGAGGAAAAGAGTTTCTGCAGACTAATCGAATTCACATTGGCACTGCCGATACTGGGTATTGCAGATATATAGGAGAGATCGGATGAGCCACTTGCTGCATTCCATCTTGTCACCTGCTGATCGCAAATCTCTTCATGATTATCCCTATTTCGTGGTTTATACTTTCGATGATGTTTCAGATTTTTACTCTCAAGATTGCCTCTTTTGAGCTTCTCCGAAGCGTGCCAAGTGTCCCTCCTTCTATATGGGCGCCGACGTCGCTCATACTTCCCACTTATGGAGTTGATGGGCATGACTCTTACCTGCCTATGCATTGAATGCCCATTTCCTGCTTGTCCTACATTCCTCTGCCGATATTTAATTCTCCCCGCAATATGATTAATCGTGATCATATCCCTATGCCTGTTAAGAGCACTATCCCACTGTCCTTATCTTTCATTCACCATATCCTGCCTCGAGAGCAGGGTACATTTGTTTCTTACTTCTGGGCAGGTGACGTCCTGCCAACAGCTGTCCATGATATCGTTTGGGTTCTCTATACCATAATTTGCTAGATGGTCCGCAACTGTATTGGCTTTGCGGTGAACAGCTTGAAAAATTAACCCTTTCAAACGCCCAAGATGATCGGCAATACTCTTTGTTACTTTGGCAAGTCGCCAATGCTGTGTAACTTTATTTGCTTTGGCTCCCGCATACATCCTTCTAGCAGCTGTGATTGCGAGCTGGGAGTCCCCTTCTACCACCACTGTGCCCGCCTGTAATTTCCCTAGAATTCTCAGACCCTGTTCCATCGCTGCGAACTCCATCTCATTATTGGTTCCTTCCCCTAAGGCTCTGCTGTAGATGTACTGAATTTCTCCTTCGCTGTTCCTGATAATGCCTCTGATACCTGCCAGACCGGGATTAAATCGCGAGGCACCATCGAAATTTAGCTTGAGGAAGCCTGAAGGTGGTCGCTTCCAGATGCTTAAAGTGGTATTTATCTCCTGTTGGCGATTTACGGTGGTCGCAAAGGTTTCCTTATCCAGGTTGAAGGCTTTCAAGATTTGTAAGTCCCCAATTGATACTTTAGTATCTTTGTCTGGTTTTCCTTTGACAAGAATCAGTTGCCTAGTGTTTTGAATGATTGTTTCTATAGAGTGATTTATGTTTCTGGTTTCATTTAAAAAAACTCTCTTGTTCCTTTCCTTCAAGATTGACCATGTGATAAACCACGGCATGATTTTCCAAATGATTTTGACCTATTGATTGCTGGAGAAATTGCCTCGCAAATTTTCGATGGTTGCTTGAATGGACTCTCTTACTCTGTTCGTTTGCTGCAAAGTAGTTTTCGCCCAATTCCACAGGAGTTTTTCCACCTCACATGTGTTGAAGAGATGATTCATTGTTTCTTCTTCCTTTTCGCACATGGGGCACCTATATGGGCCAGAAAACCCTTTCTTTCGGAGATTCTCCCAAGTGAGAGTTTTCTTGTGCATTAGGAGCCAGAGGAATGTTTTAACTTTCGGCCAGAACTGAGAGTCCCAGACCTTGTTGCTCCATTTAACCTTTTCTTCTTGCTCAGAGTCTTCGATGCAGTGTCTGGCTTCTTTGAGCGTAAAATTGCCCCCTCCTTGCTTTCCCCATCTTAGTTGGTCGTTTTCTTCCGCCATTCTAATTCTTCTTTTGTTTAACAGCGTTTGCAGATCCCTGATGTCATTGTTTGCTTCGGAAATGTTCTCTGTTTCGTTGATTGCCCAATTTCTCCATTCCGGGTCCCTGTTATTAGGAGTCCAATAGTGATTCACCGTTATTCTCCCAAGCTCCTGGTATTTTCGCTATAAACCTGCAAACTCAGGCCTTTCTAGCTTGGGGAGTTGTTGCTAGGCATCCTCCCAGAAAAGGGTTGTTTCTCCATTACGAATTTCCCAGAAGCTGTTCTCCTGTATAATGTGTCGATTATTCCTTGCTAGGTTCCAGATCGATGAGCCTTCTGGATTCTCTTGCATTCTGATCAGGTGCTGAATATTATGCATTGGAGCGTATTTTTCCTTCCAATGTCTAGCCCATGGAAGATTGGGTTCCTTCAGCCATTTCCACCACAGCTTAGCCCCGCATGCCCTATTGATGGTGGAGGGGTCTAGCAGGTTTAACCCTCCCAAATGTTTGGGCTTACACATTTTATTCCATGCCACTAGTGCCCACTTTTTCTTCTCTGCATTTCCCGACCATAAGAAAGATCTCTGAATTACCCTCATTTGTTGCAGGACTCCTTTGGGAGCAGGAATTATAGATAGCATGTATTGAGGAATAGCTTGCAAGACTGCTTTGGTTAAGACTAGTCTACCTGCAAAATTGAGGGCTTTGTGGGTCCAATGTTGGCATCTTTTATCCATGCTAGCTAGGATATTTTCCCAATGATTTTTTTACCAGGGTTTATCCGTTAGAGGAGCTCCTAAGTATCGAGAGGGCAGGTTGCTTCTCTGGAAGCCTAGAATGGTAGTGAGATTTTTTTGCACTGCTAAATGAGTATTGAAAAAGAAAATGGTGGATTTAGATAGGTTAATTTCCATACCTGAAGCTTTGCTGAAAAGATTGAGGATCCTTTTATAACCCAAGGCTTCCTTGACTGTTGGAGTGCCATGTAACATTGTGTCATCAACAAATTGTTGGTGAGTGGTCGCTGGGATGGAAGGCAGGGGCTGCAATCCTTTGATATTTCCCTCCTCTTTGGCTCTGCTAATGAGTCTGCTTAAATCTTCCATCAGGATTACAAAGAGGAAGGGTGATAATGGGTCACCTTGCCTCAGTCCTCGTGATGGAGAGAATTGATCGGCAGGGGCACCATTAACCAGAATAGAAAATTTAGTAGATTTGATCAGAGCTAAAATCCACACTATCCATTGACTGGCAAAACTGAAAGCATTTAAAATTGCTTCCAGGTAATTCCAGTTGACTTTATCATAAGCCTTTGATAAGTCAAGTTGCATCATCATACCTACGATTTTCCTGGAGTGAAGTGTATGAATCATTTCTTGAGCTAGTAAAATGTTGTCCAGGATTTGTCTCCCCTCAACATATCCGGATTGCTCTTCAGAGATGAGACCCAGAAGAATAGGTTTCATTCTGTTAGCTATGACTTTAGAGATAATTTTATATATAACATTTCATAAAGAAATAGGCCGAAACTTTGCTGGGATGTTGGCCTCCTCTTCTTTTGGAATCAAGGTAAGGAAAGTAGAATTTAGGGACTTGAGGATTTAGGTGCCTTATCATTCGGCATATCCTTCATGTTATAGACAATTTTGCGCCTTACAGCAACAAGCATGAATTGTCAATAATCCAAGGGATCCAAAGTTCCCTAAACATGATGTTCCTACCCCTAGAGGAACAAGGTCAACAAACCAACAACTCTCAGATCAGTTCTCCACCTGAAAACACTCAAAAACAAGCAATCTTGAAATCAAAGCAGGTGCTCCACTAGGGTTCTGCGCTGAAACTCAGTTGCTCCATGGTGTACCTGCGTTGCAAAGCAAGTGGGACAAAGGCCACCTGCGCTGAGCGAGAAAGGACAAGTGGCACAGTGAGTTATTGCTTTGGAATCTTCCAAAAATGACACTTGGATCAGGTATTTCGCCTTGTGATGAGTCAGAGGCTTTGTTTCTCCAAGTGGAAGCAAGGTTCACCAAGTGGACTCAAGAACTGAAGATCAACTAAAGATTAACTGAAGAGAGAGAGGACACAAGGCAGCTACACATCAGTTGCAAGCTGACTCATCCTTTCTCAATTCATCTATATATTGAGCTCTCTCCTATGAGCTGAGGAGGCTGGAATTTTGTGCAAAGTAATGATATGCTGTTGGTTTCATTATTGAGTTATTGGGTGATTGTTTGAGAGAGGTGAAGAAGAACAATTCTTTCTGCTGGGAGGTGTTGCTGGGTTGGAGCCTTCAATGGTTGTAATACTCTCAGAACCTTTATTTCTTCATTAATAAAAGCTATTGAGGTTCTTCTATGTGCTCTTGTTTCAATTATATATTGTGATGATTGCATGTTTGGTTTACACTAATCCATGAACCAGTTATGATTGCATGCCTCTTGTAGTTTCCTTCTTTGTTATTTTGCAGGATCTCATTGTAGCTGGGCAAGCAAAAGAACAAGGAGCTAGGAGCAAGCGGCCAAAGAGAAGAGTTTGGATTCGACATTAAGCGCAAGGCAACGGTTAGTGCTTTCTCCATTCTCTTTTGCTTTCATAAAGAAGTAAACCTTAAGTAGTTTGTTTTACAGTTGTTGCTAAGGAACTGTCACCCTTAGAGTGGGATAGGGTCATCCGAGTCAGATACTTTTCCCTACAACACTTCACCACTTCTTCCACCTCTTCCAAAGAACTTTCACGAGTAAGTGCTAGGTTTTTCTCATCGGAGATTGTCTTGGGAATGGATTTGATGAGTTCCTCAATCGCTTCTGTCATGTCAACCTCTGGCTCTTGAGCTATGCTGCTGAAATGCGAATTAAGAAGGGTTGAAACTTCTTGATGTGTCTGTAGAATGACTCCCTGTTCATTTTTTAGACTGATGATTTTTTCGCTCCCCTGTGGTCCATTGCTGATCTATGGAAGAATTTTGTATTCTATTCCCCTTCCTTGAGCCATTGAATCCGGGACTTTTGTTTCCACAGTGTCTCCTCTTGCTGGCAACGAAGCTGCCATTACTGCATTAGAATTTTTTCTTTGTCTGTTGTTTCTAGGTCAATGTCTTTCGTGATCCAGCCTTTGTGTATCTGCTCTAATTGCTCCTCTAACTTGGCTTTTTCTTTGAAAATGTTCCCAAAGACTGTTTTATTCCATATTTTGATTTTATTTTTGATATATCTCAGTTTGCCTTGTAATTTATACATTTTGGTGCCTCTGATGTCCACCGGTTTATGCCACCATTTTTCAATAAGTTGGATGAAGTCCGGATGAGTGAGCCAAAATTTCTCAAATCTAAATGGCTTGTTTCTTGGAGTGCCCTGGATAGCAGCAATCAGAGAAATGGGCCAATGGTCAAATCCTCCACTTGGGAGTATATCTGATTCCACTACAGCTCCCTCCAACAGAATGCTTTCAGAGATTAGAAATCTGTCCAGTCTGGAAGCAATTTGTCTTTCACCTCCCCTTTTGTTATTCCAAGTGTAAGTTCCACTCTTGGGGTAGACATCCACTAGTTTAGCAGAATCGATGAACTCTAAAAAGGCTTCAGAATCTTTGTTAAGTCTTCTTATCCCTCCTTTCTTTTCCATTAGGGTGGTTATCATATTGAAATCTCCTCCTATGACAGCCTTCGCTCTGGGATATCTCAGCATCAGATTTAGTATAGTTCTCAGAAATAGAAACTTTTCTTCTAACTTCTGAGGCCCGTAGACATTAGTACATAAGTAGGTTTCCGAATTACCTACCACCTGAGCTTCTATGGCTATGTAGGATCTTGTTGCTTCCGAGGAGAGGACTGTGATAACTCGCGGATCCCACAGGGTTACTAAACCTCCCTCCCATCCATGGCTGGCGGTTTCCAGGCATTCCAGATGTTTACCTAATTTTTTCCTTACCTTCTGAATAATGCTATTTGCACATTTGGTTTCTTGTACAAATATAATGTCTGGGTTTTCCTTCTGAAATTTCTTCTTTAACAGTCATTGTTTTAATTGGCTATTAAGCCCTCTAACATTCCAAGAGATGACTTTCATTTTAAAACAATATTTAGTAGTTTAGAGAAAAAGCTTCTAGAGCTTTCATCTTACCAGAGTTTAAGAGCATCTGACCCAATTCTTGTAGTGCCTCATTATTGGTTCTGCGTCCTCTTTTTTTCCTTTGTTTGGAGCTTGTGGAGGTTTGGAGTAGACCTTTTGTTCGGTTTCCCATTCCTTTGGCTACGCCCAGGTTCTTGCTTTGTCTTTTGATTTCTGCTTTCTATCGTGCTATTAGTATCTCATTGATTCTTCTAACTTCCTCTTCCGGTATGTGTTCCATCCCCTTCTTTTTCTAGTGCTCCACCATGTCTAGTAGATTAACTCGTTCCTGCTCTAGTATGTCATTAAGCTCCATCTCATCACTTCTGATGTCACTTATGAGCATTTCTGAGTCTTCATCTCCCCCTTCTGTTATCTCTTGAATCTGTAGTGTAATGCTTGGAGGATTTTCCTCCATTGTTTTGGTTTCAGGCTCTGTTGTAGTTTTGTTTGCTTCCGCAGTATTTTGTTCCTTATTATTGTCCTTTGATTCGGTCTCAGTTTCCAATACTTAGAAAGCATTACTAGTATTACCTTGTGATGTTCCTGCTTTGGTTGGGCGTTTCCTGTTTGCTCTTTGTCTCGCTCTTGGTCGAGTAAAGATCTCCCTGTTCTTTCCTGCTTTTTCTGCGTTAAGGTCTTCTACTGCTTTATTTAATGGACACTCTCTGACTAAATGTCCATGATCATGACATTTTGGCATTGGAATGGGATTTGCTCATAATCAATGGCTTGGAAATAGTCCTCATCCCTATACTCCAGCCACAGTCCCTCATGCAGAGCCCCTGATACATCCACTTCCACACAGATTCGGGCACAGGAAGTATATCTTCTTTGCAGAGTAGCTTCTGAATCTTTGATGAAGGTTCCTAATTTGTCACCTATCTGGTTTAGAGCAGCATATCCCCAATAGTCTATTGGTAGGGAGAAAAGGCGAATCCAGACTGGCACTTGCTTGAAGGTCTCTTTTTCTGGCACAAAATTTGGCTTCCAAGGCCTAATGTATAGGCCTGCAGAAGCGAGGAAGTAAGGTCCGCCATCAAATATTCTATCCTTATCCTCTAGATTTGAAAAAACAACAGTAAAAAAAACTTTCTCTCCTAAGTGCAGTCTAACATCACCTTTGGGTTTCCATTGCTTCTTTATCCATTGACACAATGCCCTTTCCGTTGGCCGAAGTCCCATAAACTGGCAGATTATTGCATGTTCGATCATGTGATCCCGGTAGGCTTGAATCTGTGGGTCTGTTATCACCACCCTTAGGGTTTCTGCCTCCTTAGGTTTACATTGGCCTTGAGTTTTTTTGCCATTGCTTGCTCCTGATTTGTCTCCTTTTTCCTTGTTCTCTTTATTCAGATCCCCTTCTTCTTCTTCTTCTTCTGTCTGCTTCTTTCCTTGTCTATTTTCATGATCGGGATGTGCAAGCGTTGCCTTCTCCCTGCCTCTATTTTCTGTTCGTCCACCATCCTCCTTTCCTTTTAGCTTTTGATTCTGGTGTTCCTCCTTGCCCTCATATCTTTTCCTTCCCTTGTTGGTTCCGTCCTCTTTCTGTGATCTTTCATATCCAGCTATTTGCACACCTTCCTGTGTTGTCTGTCTGTGCATCATCATATGCTTGTACGAAGGGGTCCCTATGGACCCCTCGTTTTCCATCTGTCTGGTCAGAATCTGTCCTCTTCTGATTAACTCTGCCACTCTGCCCCTGTTCTTTTCCAGTTTCGAACCCTAGATCTGAAGAGTCCTGAATCTGCAAACCCCCATTTTCACCAGGTCGTGCTCTTCCTTACGGGTAACTGTACCATAATGTAGCCTTTACAATTATTATCTGTTCTAATAAAAAAAAAGGTGGTTTTTTTATTATGTATTTTCCTATTTTCTTCTAGCATTTCAAATTTCAGATCTTGGGGGACTCCCCCTTTAAGATCCATTACGATTTTTTAGATCTTTGGGGCCTCCCCCCAAGTTCCCGATCAGTGGTATTAGAGTCAGGTTATGGTTTCATGGCAATGAGGTTTTGATGCATATTTAAGTTTCAAAATTTTGCAGCAATATTTAACAAATTTTAGGCACGTGCTACGATCTCCACAGAGCACTTCCTTGGGCGAAGCAAGAAGAATTTTTCTTTTTCCATTTTTTGTAGGATTTTTTTGGGCAACGAGTTTGCAGATCAAATATGAAACTTTTGGAGAAAAATTTACAAAAAAAAAAAGATCTGGATTCCTTGCGAAAAAATACCCAAATTCCAAAAACCAATTGGTCGAATCAAAGTGCGGATGAGGGAGATACCGTTGATTTAAAATCATCTATGTTGAAGAAATTTTACTGACTATAATTCATGGATGACAAATCTCCTATCATTTTTGCAACTTTTGTGAATAATTTCAGAAAAAATATTGTAGATTTGAGCTACGCTCGAAAAATCATCCAATTTAAAAAAACATTTTAGTCGAAACAGAGTTCGGATGAAGGAGATATCACTGATTTAAAATCAGTTATTTTTTCATACCTTTTGTGATGACAAAACAATTGCAATGCGAAACTAAGTTTCCAAAATGTCCAGCTAGAGATTTCAAACATATGGGAAGATGTATCTATATCCTCGGATCTTTGTTCATCACAGTTATGGGTTAACCACAAAAAATCCTTCTCTTTAGTGGCTCTTCATATTCAACACATTTTTCTGAGGAGGTCAATTCATGCAATAGGGACCACTGCTTCTTAAGGAGGGAGGAATGATCTGAATGGAAAATGGCATCTACCCATGGTATTCATCCAATAATGGAATTTACATATGGTATTGTATGTGCATCCACCCATGGTATTCATTCAACCATTGTATTATAAGTGACATCAACACATGGTATTCATTCACCCATGGTATTTACCCACCCATGGAATTTACCTGTGGTATTGTAACAAAAAAAGGCTATAAGTAAGAAGTCACATTTTGTAAAAGGACAGATTGTCCACCACAATGTAGCCTTTACAGTTATTATCTGTTTTAATACAAAAAATTCTCCGTGGTTTTGTTATTTTGTATTCTCTCATTTTCTTTTGGAATTTCAAATTTTCAGATCTTGGGGGCCTGCCTTCCCCCCCCCCCCCCCCCCCCCACAGAGATCCATTTCAATTTTTTATATCTTGGGGGCCTCCCCCCAAGTTCTGGATCATATATAGATGTTTTAATTGATGCGACGACATTTGAGAAGACTCAAGAACACTTAAGACATATCAATTAATAAAAATGATACTTGACAACAAAGGTGACACATGATGTGACCATGAAGTAGGATCCAAAATTTGAATGTAGTGAAATTTTGGAGGGTGTTGTGGTAGCGACAACACTTGGCGACACAATGGGCGAACTTCAACTTCTCTTTCCAAGAATTATATTTTAGTTAAGGGTCATACCTTCTAGAAATATTAATTGCCCCAAGTTCCCCTTTTTGACCCTATTTCACACATAACATCTTTTCAATTCTCTACTTGGTTGAACTCACACAAAGATATAACATATCACAATTAGTTCAATTCAGGAAAGGGTAATGTGCACAACGATTTTAGGATATTCAGAGTATAGAGTTTCATAT